>JAVSBS010021488.1:49807-89580 GCA_033124195.1 Coracias cyanogaster
GTTGGGCACTGGAACAGGCTGCCCAGGGAGGTGGTGGAGTCACCATCCCTGGAGGGGTTTAAAAAATGGGTAGATGTAGCACTTGAGGCGATGGCTAGAGAGATGTTAGGATGAAGGTTGGACTTGATGATCTTGGTGGTCCTTTCCAGCCATATTGATTCTGTGATTCTAACTGAAGGTCTTATAAACTGGTCCAGGTAGTTTTGTCTGAATCTTCATGACAAGACTGATCACATTGCTACTGCTCCAGGCATGATTTGCAAAAATAGAGCTCGGTCTGGGATTGCAGGACTTGCTACAACCCTCGGTAGGTACTTGGAAAAAGAGAAGTACAGATTATTGCCAGTACTGAGAACATTTGAGATGAGGTGTGGAGGATTAGGAGGACTTGCTCTGGCTAACAGGAAGCGCGGTTGCTGTAAGTCATGAGGCTCTCTGCAAATGGCAAGGTGCATTCCCTCTCCAGAAATCCAACAGGCGTTTCTCTTTGGCTCTTACTGGAGCATGTGCCTCCTGATATCCCAGACTTTCTTGCAGGAGACTCAAAATTGTCTGTGTTATGGAATTACTGGATCTGTGAAGGTACCTGCTCTGCTCCTCTGTGGACTAGTAAATGAATGTGAATCGTTCTCTTCTAGAGAAGAGGTTTTGATCTTTGTAGTAGAGCCAACAGAACTTGATGACTCAGTTACACGACTTCCAAGGTTTCAAAATTCGTTTTCAATTCAAATTTGGAGGAAATAGTATTTAAATAGTTGTGAGATTGTGCTGAAATGGCCATTTAGGGTTTGAAAAGGGCAGGATAATGAATCTGATTGCTCCCTCTTTTACTCTTATCAGATCTCTCCCTCTTTTACTCTTATCAGCCATGGCCAGAGGCACTTGAATCCCTTAAACCCTCCTGTTCAACAGAAGTCTCCATCAACGGCTTTGCATTCAGTGCGAATCTGCTCTGCACTGAAGAAAAAATCACGTGTCCGTGTTTTTCCCAGCATTAATTTTGAGATTCAGGATGAGGTAAAGGAGTGGAAATTTCCCCTTACTACGGATTAATATTAATATAACTACTGAAAAAGTAATTAGTAATGCCTTTTAAAACAGATTAATTGAGAGAACTAATTCTATATAGATACACACGTATATGAGTTGATATTGGAATCTTTGTACTTTTCCCACCAAAATCCCTTATGAATCAATGGCTTGGAAATGTATCAAATCACATTTCTCCAGATCATAAGCAAGCATATAAGGGATTTAGGTCTTCTGTTCAAATTCTGCTGCTTAATTACATATTTATAATTCAGACAGAAGCTCACTGTGTGCATACTCCACTTAAAAAGCTAATGAATTATTAGCATCCAAGTAGTCACGCTTAATTATCGATAGTGAGTCAAAGGTGGCGGAAGAATGTCATGGGGAGAAGACCTGCTTTGCTGTCAAGTCTCTTAACTCATCATCTGCTCCTTGGACATGGGCCGGGACTCAACTGTGGTTTTGCAACTGTAAGCAAAGGTTTGGCTTGTTTGGGCCAAATGAGCGTAAGTCCCAGCTACAGCTTTTGACGTACATCCAGCTTGTGGGGTTTCTGGAACTGGTACGGCAAAGCTGCAACTGGATCCCGCACAATTATGGCACCTAATAAAATGCTCTAATATTGACATGGCAAATAACAACGTCAATAGCAGAGCAGCTTAATGTCTTTGAGGAAGAGGACTGTAAATATTACAGAGTCTTTCTTAGAGCCCTGAGGCTATCTCAGCTGTCATTTGGAGCAGTTTTTTCATTGACTTTGGTGGCAGGAGGGTTAAATTAATAATGAGTGTTTCTGAACATCAGGCTTTGGATCAAGACTCCTAGATCTAATTTTAACTCTGTTTGCTATGTGACTGATGCCAATTACCTCATTTCGGTGTTTCTGCTATCTTAATACTGGCGAATTACTTTGGACGTACCAGAAGTTTTCAGACCAGTTGAACACATTTAACACGTTCTCAGATGATCGGCAGCAGTTAAGTGGAATGACATCCAGGAATAATGTTCGTACCATCTGACTGCTTCCAAGCAGAATATTCTGCATTTTGTCAAAGAGGCTATTTGTACTTTTAGTATTTTAAAATATGCTGAAGCAGTTAAACAAACGGGAGGCAAAATATTTCCAGGCTCTTTACTTGCTATGATAGAGTGAAAGGGGGTGGGTAGGTATTTTCCAAATATTGCTGGCTAATTTCTAAATTTACCTATTTTCATAACTTTTAGAATAGAGTTTTGCCTGTCCTGTACTACCAAAAATTAATTTGCAATGTTCCTTCTTGACCAATGTATAATACTCTGTGGTTCTTTCTTTGAACTACTGCCTCAAAATACTCTTCAATGTGAAAGAAACAGGAAGTTAAAATTATGTGCTAGCTATGTAAGATCTTAGCTGGTACCTTCTGAAAACTAAATTTGAAATATGCCTTTTTAGGAAAGTTTAGAGATTAAAAATGTATATGAAGGCCAAGATTCCCCTTGTGATTTGAGAGAGTAGCAAATAAAAGGCACCTGAATGACTCAGATTCCTCGATCCCCAATTAAATGTGGTTTAGGCACTTAGGCACATTCCAAAGAGCGAGACAGGAATATCATAGGTACAGAAAGGATTCTAACTGGTGTTCATGGGATGCCCAAAGCTGATGATTCTAGAGCGTGTTTTCCTAGGCTAGAACAAACTAACCCCATCTTCTTCTGACCGTTGTCACATAATTTAGCTGTAATATGCTCTGATGCTCCATAAAAGCAGATGCCTTGTGTGACATGGCGTTGTAAATAAAATGATGCTGAGAAGGACAGCTCAAAATGTCTTTTGCATAAGCTCACAAACCAGCATGGCATCTGCAATTTAATCCCCACATCAGGGAAATGTGGAATAAGGAAATACCAAAATTGCTTTTTTTTTCCATCTCAGATTTCTCAGTTGGAACTTTTTGCATTTTCTTGGTTTCGTCATTATTTATTCTAACTCATTAGCAAGGGGATGGTGGATGATAAAACAGTCGTTTTAACAGAATATAGGTAGAGGGTGGACTTGAATCCCCATGCTGGCATTAAAAACAAACAAACAAACAAAAGTACCAATTTTCAGTAAAATATGTCTTATTATTAGAAATATTACATTAAAATGCAGTTGGTATGGCACTTGGAAATCATGAAGACTTTAGGCTATTTGTGCATCCCCCCTACATGTATAGCAAAGAGATGAGGCAAAAATCAAATCCAATTTCCAGAACGACAGAAAAGATAGTGAAGTCAGCAGACACCCAGTCACTGCAGGTGGATCTGGGCTCTCTGTAGTAGAAAAGCTAATTTACTTATCTTTTTATTCTTAAAAGATTCCCCAATGGCATAGACATCTTTAAACCTTCTTAAGAAAGAATTACCTCACACATCTTCATTAATCTCAAAGTTTGACATCTTAAGACCATTCCCAAAGCTCTAAAGTGAGGACTGGGTGGAGGATAAAGTTTGGTATCTTCATTTACTGAATTGTTAATTAATTCCTTTCGAACTAGGCCACAAAGAACCTGAGATTTGCTTCCTTTTCTTGATCAGTTTTCTGGCTAATCTTACCACTTGGAGCTTTCCCCGTTGAAGAATATTACAGAAACATCCGAAGCCTAAAAAATGAATTTTTGAACTGTATCTATTCTCCGCTTAAGAAAGCACTAATCTTTCTGAGATGGGCTGCAATTTATTTCAATCACTCCAGCTTTCTTACAACTTCATTTTAGCTAGGATGAAAATTCAACTCTTTTCAGATGCAAATGGAAATAACTGCTCTATAAGGTCTTGAAGAGTCATTTCCTTTACATATTAACTACCGGGCCCAAGTTTCTATTTTAAGCAGAAGGAATAACTTAAGACTGCCAGCTACACAGGTAGGGAGACATTGAATTAGATTATTTTTAATAACTGTTTTGAGACTACATTAAGGCGTTTTAACAGGCTTTCTTTGTTGCTTCAGAGTCACCATTTAATGTGCACGGTTGTTTTTTACGATACATTCTCCTCCTTACTTTACTCTGTAAAATAATTCAATAACATCTTGTAATTTGTTGCTGGCCTCAACTTATTTTTCTCTCTGCTGAGTGCCTGGGAACTCCCCTCGTACGTGGCTTTTGGCAATTGCAAGAGTACTGACATCATTTGCTGAACGACTAACCATAACGCAGAGATGTTCATCGTCAGATTCCCCGTGTCTCGCTCACAGATTCCAGCACGTCCCACCTTAAAGATCAGTCTCTGGTGCCATGAGGAGCATTTTAAGCAGTGGCAATGTGAAAGCAAGTCTCTCCTTCCCTGCCGGGGGCAAATATCTGTGATTTGTGGCTATTGTGCATCGCCAGCGGTTGTTTATAAAGGATCTGCTTGATCAGGGCAACACAACGCACTCAGAAAATACAAGAAAAATGCGGCGAGTGTATCGTTTATAAAAGAGCTGACTTAACGGCTTGTGTCCGTTGTAGCCTTGTACGCTGAGGCAAGGATTTTTTGGTGTGCAATGAGATCCTAAGAAGCCGTGGTAGAAATCATGAAGTCTTCCCTTAGCATACGATGAAAAAAACCCCCACCAATCAAATTAATTTCTTAAATAAGAAATTCTATTTCTAGCTAGAAGCCAGCATATGATTTTTCTTGACCCACTTGCTATAGCAGTAAAAATTGAGCTGGAAAAGTTGGTTCTGTCTAATCTTCATTTATAGCTTTTTTTTTTTTTTTTTTTTTTAAGAGAGAAAATGCTATTTTAAATGGGTAACTCCAGGAAATGTATCTTTTCTCTGCTTTAAATAATCGAGTCCCAACTTTCCCCTATACTTTACTGTGAGATGAGTAAGAAATCTGTAGAACCTTAGCTGAAAATGAAAACAGTAAATGAAGTAATACCTCAACGGCTGCCTTTGCTCTTTCAAATTCCTCCTCCAAGGAGTGATTTCTGGAGAGAAGAGGCCCTCCCCAACGCTGCTCCTTAGTTGATCGTGCCTAAAAAATAAAAGAATAAATCAGAAAGGGATGATATACTCTCTGCCACATTTCCGAGTTTTCTTATTTGTCTAGAGCCCCAAACGGCCTTTTTCTTGGGCGAAACTAGTTGTGTCCATGCGTGAATTCTTCTGATTTTTTTTACACTGTATAGAGATCATTCCTTGTGGGAAGGAGAGTAATTTATCTTTTCAGGACTTTTCACTCAAGGTGCATGAAAGATAAAGAGACATCTGAGAAAATCTGTAGTTTTGGGCTACAAAGGGAGGAGCTGACCATTTTGTATGAGATTTTTAATTGTCCCATCTCCTGGATTATGGCTGTGACAACGCATTCCACTTCCTGTGCTCCAGGAAGAAAACATCTTATTTTCCCTGTACATTTTGTGTTTTTCTTTCAGGTTCTGCTTTGGGATCCCATTGGAGAGCTGGGTTTGCTGTGGATTCCGCTGGAAGGACAAATCCTTTTTACAGTCAGCAGGTCTTGCTTTACTATCAGCCCATTGGAAGCACCTAACAAGTTTCTCCCTGTTCTTTTATTAAAAATTTTGTTTATTTTTTGCACAAAAGGCACAATACAAAACCAAACAGCATTCAGCGTTGGCATAGAAAAGCACAAAGTGGCCTAATGGCACTAAACAGAGCTCGGACTGCTAATCCCTTCCCTCGTGTTAGAGGTTAAACTCATTAGCTGTTTGCTTGATTATAGTCCCATCTGCATTAATTTATGTGTTTATATTTCTGATGACTGTACTTGTAATATTCTATTTCAATGAGCCACATCGCTTAAAGACTAATTTTGCTCAGTTCAGACTCATTGGGCTGTGTCTTAGGGAGGTGATTGTGCCCCTGGACTCAGCACTGGTGAGGCCACACCTTGAGTGTTGGGTCCAGTTTTGGGCACCTCAATCCAAGAGAGGTCTCGAGGTGCTGGAGCGAGTGCAGAGGAGGGCAACGAAGCTGGTGAAGGGCTTGGAGAATAAATCTTATGAAGAGCAATTGAAGGAGCTGGGACTGTTTAGTTTGAGGAAAAGGAGGCCAAGGGGAGACCTCATCACTCTTTACCTGAAAGGACATTGTAGAGAGGTTGGTGCTGGTCTCTTCTCACAGGTAATTAGTGATAGAACAAGAGGGAATGGCTTCAAGCTGTAACAGGGTAGGTTTAGACTGGACATCAGGAAAAAACTTTTCACAGAAAGAGTAGTCAGATACTGGAATGGGCTGCCTGGGGAGGTGGTTGACACCATCCCTGGAGGTGTTTAAGGGTCGTTTGGATGTGGTGTTGGGGGAATATGGTTTAGGGGAGAACTTGTAGAGTGGGGTTGATGGTTGGATTCTATGATCCCAAGGGCCTTTTCCAACCTGAATGATTCTGTGATTCTACAAGTGCGGGAACATGCTCTGCTGGGATGAAACATCTGCTCTATGCCTGGGGTTTCCCATCAGTAATGTGCAACGCGTGGTCAAACCTGTATCACACACGCTTTTTACCGAGAAAGATGACGCTCGTTTGTCCGTCTAGCCCTAAAGTTTCTGTTTGGTTCCTGAGTCTCTGGTCTCTCAGGTAGAGATCAATGAGTGAAAAGTCCGTTGGGTTGATGTTACGTGTTAGAAAAGAGTGATACAGCACAATTTCGGTGAGAGGTATGTTGGAGGGGGGTCCACTGTGTGCATTCTTCTGTGTTGGCTTCTGGACTTTGCTGCAGGTGTCAGGAAGCACAGAGCATGATCAAGCTATTGTTTCTGCTTTCACATCTACTCCCTCTGATCCATCTTGTTTGGAAAATATTTTTTTACGTATAAGGCCAAGAAGAGATTTCAGGTTGTTGCTGAAAACATACCAAAACCCACTCCTATACACAAACCAGTTACTTTCCTGATTAATAGAATTTAAGGCAGAAGAGATGAATGGTTCAGATCGTCCATTTGTCTGTATGATGGTGTTTGTCACCCAAAATCTGCAGAATGAAACCAGCATTCCACAGAGGATTAATTGAGGTTGTCTGGAATATAAATCTTTTATTCTTACCACTTTGTTTGCAAATTTGTTTTATTGCCCTCCTTGTTTCTCTTATTGATTTTAATTTCAGTTTCCAACTATCACTTCTTATTCTTTTTCCAGTAGTTTAAAGGGCTTTTAGCACTCCTTTTATTTTCTCTGTGGAAAGATAGCGATGACTTTAATTAGGTTTTAATTGTCTTTTAAATGATAGAACGAGATTGAGATCTTAAATTATCTCATTACGAGGCATTTTATTCAGATTTCAACCTTTCTTATGTCTCTTTTACTCTACCTCTTTCTTTCTTTATAGCTTTATTTTTCTTAGAGCCAAACAACCAAAGTGAGCCCTGGATTCCAGAGCCTGTCTTGCTGTTTCTCTGTACAGAAATCAGGTGATCTCCTGTCTCCCACTAATTATGTCTGCTTCTGCACACTCTTCTTGCCACAGCACCGCACAGGGAGCACTCGTGTTGACATCCTCATACGCTCAGAGCCATAGATTCTTTTCAAATTGCCTCCCAGTGTAGTGTTGTAAGTAGACCCTGAATTCTTGCTCCGAAAGGTTTGTTTTTTTTCAAGTGACTGTATTGGAAGATGTATTTGTACAGCTGCCTCGGTCACCAGCTCATTTTTGTGACTCCCTTATTTACATTATTTTCATTCTACTGGTGCATCATATGCAAATTTTATCGGGAATGGCTTGCATATTTATTTTCAGATCAATAATATTGAAGGTCATGGTTTCCCTTTAGAATTACAGGAGAACGCCCATGTGATTACAATTCCTGGGAAAGAACTACTGTTCTTGAGATCTTAGGTTATCCACTTTAAAGCTGTTTAACACAGCTGCTTTATTCATATTTTATGGTGCCAACTTCAAAATCAGAATATGGTGTGTTAATTCAAACATCTTGCAGAATATCACACAGCAACATTTATCATCCCGACCTGTAATCTGATCAAAGAATTAAATTTGGTTTTCTTGACACAAAACCCCGTTGACAGACATTAATTATGTTCGAGCCTTTTCATGATTTACAAGTTGGCTCTTGCAAACTGTTTGATTACTTCTGCTATTTAATCTTTTGTTTCCAGTGACTGCGATTTCCTTAGGTCAAGGACAACGCTGTAAACCATGATGCTCAGACTGCGCAGTGCTGCAGGAGGGGAGGGTGAGCTTGCTGGGGCAGTAGAGAGGTGAGGGGGAAGAGGACAAGAAGGACAGAAGTCCCCTCCTCTGCCACATGTTCCCGCATAATCCCCACAGAAATATCCTTTCCTCTCCATTAAACGCACAGCCAGAGGGGAAAAAATGAAGTAATTACAAAACCTGCATAACCTGCATTTGCATGTAGACAACGCAGAGTCCTGTCCTGAGCTGGGATACCCAGAAATGAAAGATCCCACATAGAAAACACAGGCTGTGCAGGAAGAGAGGGGATGGGAATGGAGTGCCAGCACTGGAGAACTTCACATCTCCAGCTGGTGGTGGGGTGGGACTCTACAGCCCAAGACGTGGTATGGCTCTGGGTAGAATGGGAATGTCTGGGGCGTGGACACTGCGTGTGTTCTGGTTTGATATGGTCACCACTCTACAGCTGAGGTGCTGTAGTTGATCACTGGCTGCTGTCTTCAGGGCCAAGATCTTCCATTCCAGTCCATTTGCCCACACTGCCCTGTGCAAGTAGTCTGCTTATGTGCTGTTGGGCCTTAACTGTTGATAAGGGGCTTAAATTTTAGTCATAGCTTTTGAGCAGGTCTTCAAATAATGAGCTAAATCTGTCCCGTGTAGATCTTCATTTCATTAGAGTAACTGGCCCACCCAAGGGGAGCTCGGGCCATCGGTCTTACTGTAGCTGTTTGGGAGAAGTGGGGAAGAAATTTTGCCTGCTAAAAATTGTTGCCCCAAACCGCAGATTTCTAAGGTTTATGGGCTTTGTGCAATATCTTTGTCTAAAAGTGCCATATTAGAAGCAGGTACAGTTTTAGTATGTCAATTGTTTTGTGTATGCGTTCTGGGTGAGCAATAAAATAACTAAAATGCCCAGGGAGGCATTTAGAGAGTAAAAACATGAGCAGACTTTATGCATATACAATTTAACATATTATCTCCCTCTGCAGTTCGTAATTATAAGAGAAAAAAAATAAACCTTCAAAAAACCTGTAGGATATCTCAGTACTTGTAAAAGCATATAAGAAACTTTCCAGAACGGCAGATAAAAGAAAGAAGAAAGATACTTTGCACCAACGCAGTGTAAGAGTTAAAAATAGGTAACATATGATGTGAGTAGAGTAGGGAGAAGCAGGATGGCCACATCCAGTGACAGCCATCATGCACTGCCCATTGCAGCCTTCAAACACATTGCTTCCTTATTAATTCAAAGCTCGCCTTTGTGATTTTGTATTGGCCTAAGTGCTGGGAAACACAGGATTTTGTTACCAAGATTTCATATTTTTAATGAAAATATGACCTAGTTAGTTACTACGTCACTTTGAGGAGCTAAATCTAACATGTCAAAGATGAGTGATGACGGTGGTGGTCTGAGAAACTGCTGATGGGAAAGTGCAGCAAGTTTGACAAGATGAAGTCTTTAGGGTATGGCATAAGCTGTTGCATATGCAAAGGTTACCCTTAAATGAGATAGACAAGATCTACAGAGGACCAGGTATGGAAAACATATGCTTTGATAAAAGCTCTAATGTGATTTCCTCTACAAGGAGATTAAGAACTTGGTCAAGGTAGATGAGCCTGTTGGTTGGGAACTGACAACTTTGACAGTCCAAGTATAAGCAGGATGAGGCAGGCAGCGAATGAAAATACTAAATTTCTAAGTAAACTACCTAGAATAAGAACACAATCTCACTTCAGGTCATTTCTCTGCACGACTAATTACCAGTCTTGACATTCCATGACTTGAATGGATCACAAGTTTGAAAAAAAGCAGCAGTTTATGACAGAACAAGATGAAACATGACGTATACCAGAACAACAAATAAAAATTGTATACGCTGCTTCCTTTTCAAGTTGGCTGATTCAACTTCACTTTTTTTTTTTTTTAACTTTGAAATACAACTCATTTTACAAAACAGTTTGGAGCCTCCGCTTACAGCTTATACTGAATTTAAGATGTGGGTTTTTGCTTCTGCAGTTATTCTAGTGGAAGAGAAAGAGGAAACAGACCATACAAAATAGAGGTGATATACGAAATTTGTAACTGCCTTTGCAGAAATCCACGGCACTTAAATTCTGTGACTCTCTTCTTGATTTAGACACATCTCGTTTGAGCACAAACTTCTTGGAATTTAGATCGATTAGGCTGAGGAACAGTCTCCTAAAAAGGGGTTAGAGGTACTTAAGCTGGACAAAGCATTTGAAAACATATTGTCCATCTCAAGTGGATGATATTATTCAATAGATCTTTTCCGTTACTGAGATGTATAAATCTACTGCACAGAAAGGAAAGATATCATGTACTACAACTAGCGTTAGGCTTTCTAAACGGAAAAAAAAAAATCCCTTTGTAATCTAGAGGTGACAGGGAAATAAAGGAGACTTTTTTCCTGAACAAAAGATAGGAATGGATCCCGATAACTGGATTCTATTTCTGTTTTCTGCAAAAAACCATGCATAATCTCAGGAAAGACATTTGGCATTTTAGTGTCTCATTTTTCCATTTTCAAACACGGCTATTATTTTCCATTAATTTCCAGATTTTCCATCTGACAAAAGGTTTTGAAGTCCAGGCTTAAAAATAGCTGTGGAAGAGGAGAAAATTATTTTTGACGAAAAGTTAATCCACCAAACAGCTCTCTCTTGCCCCCTGCCAGTGGCATTGGCTGAACTTGAAATCTTTCAGTTAAAAAATAAGAAGCAGGAAAGAATGTTTATAAGCAACCTGATCTATGTGAATGCATATATAAATATATGTTTGGACATATATATGCATACCTACATATCTAAACCCACACAACTCTAATCATTTCCTCATGGTCCTGTCCAATATAGAGGGGAACTGGGCAAACCTACAAACCTTCTGCCCAGAGCCCTCCGTATCAGAGTTCCTTTTCCAGCAGAAAAACTTCTGTCCTACCTCTGGAGATCAACTGCTAATGAAGGTTGGTCTAATAATTCCTTCCTGTATTCCTTACCCATTTCCCAGTTCTGGGGACTCCTGGTTGACTACGAGACCTTGAGAACAGATGTATAATAGGGATAGAGAACCATCAAAAGTTTGAATTTCAGAACTGGAGGAAGGGGAAAAAAAGATGATGCTGTAAATTATAGTTTGAAATCTTTCTCTCCGTACAGGAAAGTCACAGTTGACTGCACTATTAAACTCGGAATATTTGAGATGTTGGCATAGTTCTTTTCATAACATATTAATTTGGAAGCTGTGTGAAGATTTGGCTGTATGAACGTTTTAACTGCTTATACTTGCAAATATCCCTTGAATAGTTCTTCCAGAATGTGAGTTAGCCAATGGGACAATTCCTACTTGCTTTTAAATATGTAATAGATCTACCACATCCTCTTACCTGTATTGCAGGCGCAAGTTCTAATTCCGACGCTGATTCGGTGTCCAAGGCACACTTGACATTAGTCAGCTCAGACTGGGATCTGTTTTCTGTGGACCTAGAAATAATACATTTACATACTCATCACTGCACACTAAGGCGTGCTGCCTTCTGTCTTTTGGCCTACTGATTCATCAGGTTATTTCTTTTAACGGAATTGTTTAACCTGCAGTTATCAGAAGTGCCTGGACCTTTAGCCTCCACACTTTTAAAGCTTTTCAGTCGCGTACAGACAATAGTTAATACAACAGAACAGAGTCAGGCCCAAGTCACCAGTAGAGCCCTGGGTTATATATTGGTGTGAAACTAGTATAAAGAAATGAAAACTTTGCCTCTAGCAGTACACTTCTATTTCACAGCCTGGCAAGATGAGGTGAGGCAATGACACAAGGCTGTACCTGCGGTCAGTGTCTAAGAATCAACCACCAGATTATGGAAATTTACCTTGGTGTATGTGCATTTTTCTGCCGCAGTAGCCTAATATTCGTTCTTCCTTCAAAATTAAACCCTGTAGGCCAAACTCAAGTTAACCGACCAGAACTCGTGTGAAGCTCTAAGTTAATGAAACACCCGGATAAAGGGCAAGTTAAGATACAGGATAAGCATCATTTGGTCAGAAAACTGCTTCTAGTGTATGAAAATGCTAATTACGGTAGGGAATGAGTGTTGCTTACCTATCGGGAAAGCCGCAGAATTAATCTACAGGAACTGTTACCAAAGGCAAAGTCCAATTCTTTCCTCATTTTAGTCAAACTGCAT
Organism: Coracias cyanogaster; assembly: GCA_033124195.1. Classification (NCBI taxonomy): domain Eukaryota; kingdom Metazoa; phylum Chordata; class Aves; order Coraciiformes; family Coraciidae; genus Coracias; species Coracias cyanogaster. The sequence goes on from JAVSBS010021488.1 coordinate 62,159, forward strand.
GAAAGATGTAGTACTTGGCTTGGATATTTTATCTTGCCTCTTCCAGTTATACGCAGAAATTGTGCCCTCTTACTAGCTAAAACCAAAATACGCTGGACGTCCAGTGACTGTCAAATCACTGCCAAGTATCCTTTTGTACTCGTCTTACTCACACGTTTGTAGTTGGTTTTGGATCCCTGCTTGCCTCTGTAGAATTCTCGCCACCATTTTTTTAGTAGTTGCACCTGCTGCTTTTCATAACGTTAAAAATTGCTGGCAAAATGTCATTTTGTAGTGCACTTGCTTGTGATACGTTGCCCAAAATGTCTGCTTGAACACATTTAATGTAATCATAACAGATTTAATAATATAACTTGTCATCAAGTAAGCATTTCTGTCAACTAAGAAAGCTGGACTGGAAATATTTTTGTAAAGAAAGAAAAAAAAGTTGTACCATAAAAGCTCTTTTGATGGAGCTCTAGATGATGCCGATGTTCGCTCTGTAGAAGGGTGGACCTTGCTGCTCCTGTCTCCATGAAAATTGACGTCATCCCATTTCTCTATCTGCGTCTGAATATCAACTAAAAAATAAGAAAAGAAAACATGAATCTTTTAAAGAAACTGCTGCAGAAAATTGTATCTCCTGTTGTTAAATGTAGGTTATAGAGAAAATGGTGCCACCAAAGACTGTATTTTTGCTAAGGTCCAATATACAGAGAAGTTGTGCACCTTTCTAGCTGACATTCTGTGAAAAGAGTTGGAAATTCACAACGTTTTTCTAAATCTATTTACATTCATGGTCAGAAGGTGAGTGGAACTCGTGATTTAAAATTAGGGATTTGTATGAAATTTAGATTTGTTTATAAAATTACACTATTTGATGGTTTGGGATATTTTTAATTTCCTAGTTGTAGTCAAACTGCAAAAATAAAGCTTCTTCTAGCGACTACTGTTTAAAATTACTGTGTAGGCAACGGATATTATTCGGTCATATGTCGGACGTGCTTTGCAAAAATCAGATGTTCAGCTCCTGTATGAAGATAAAGTTCTCTAAAAGAATTTCTGTGCTGATGAATGGAAAAATTTCCTACTTTGGTATAAATTACATTTACCTTGCAAATTTCTCAGTTGCGGTGCAAGTAATTTAGTTTGGATGGAACTAAATTAAATTCACCTTTTCCAAAGCTCATATAGAGATCATACTTGGCAGGATATTGAGTTGTGTTTGGGAATTTTTTTTTTCAATCTGTATAAATATAGCTCCTTTGACAAGAATGGATTATTTATTCTCTTGTGTGTGTAGATAAAGCAGTATTTACAAATATAATGTGTATTTCTGACATCTGCAGCTCTGAATAGGCCATTCGGTATGGGCTGCCTCTGGTTTGGGTCCTTGACCAATTTCTCAGGATATCCCTACAGATCTTTCTACCATTTTACTCCCCCTGACTACAATATTTTTTGAAAGACTCCTTTCAAAACTTTATTTGCATGTTTCGTGACAACCTAAAAATGCATTCGCAGGGATTCAAGTTTCAAGGGTTCCAACTAGTTTATAATGTGGAACCAAGGTTACGCTCCCTGCTAAAATACGGTGCCACAAAAATCCTGGTGTTGCTTGGGTTTTTTTTTTGTGGTAGTAGCAAGGAGAAACTTGTGCTAAGCAAGGCTGTGTAGCACTGATAAAACAGCCACTCTCTTACCTAAATCTAGTGAAGACTTGTCTGAAACTCTGACAGTCTGGACTTTCTGTTCAGTATCCACACTGATAAGGTCAGAATTGTCTGTCTTCCTTCTGTGGGCTGAAGCTTTTAAGCCTTCACTTCTGGATGGATTCTCTGATTTCTTTGCTTTTTTTGGGGTGTGTGAGACAGGTTCACTGAGATCCAAGAGATCCAGACCTGTTGATAATACTTAGACACAAAATGTTAGAATTCAATGTTGTTGTAATTCAAATAGCTCGCTTCTAAGAATTGGTTTTAATCGGGTAGTGTGTTTGCATTTGGCTATGTAGCTGTGTGTTTCCTGGCTAAAGACGAGGAGCAGAACATTCCGATCTGACAAAGGTGCTTCACTGCATGCTGTTTAAAAAAAGGTAGAATTGCATAAAAGGCTTTTCCTCTGGAAATCTTAAAGACAAAAAAAATCTTAAGGCTGCCGCCTTGCTCCACATACCATTTCCTTATGTTGTGAGGATTCCCTGTAAAACTGAGCTTTTAGATAAGATTCGGTTTAATCTTAGATTTATCAGGTACTGGTAGCAGCTGCTGAGGGCACTAGTGTTCTTGCCATTGCGAAGAAAGCTGAAGAGTAGACAGCTTCTGGGGTGGACTTCTTGGGTCATAAAGGAATAACAGGATGTTTAGGAATGGCTTCTACTGTTGTTGCTATTTGTCTTTTGGGGGATAAATATTGAATATAATTACAAGTTCTACTGCTGTTTCTGTTAAGGACTGTATTAGTATAAAAGGCACGCTGGGTCTCAGTTCTTCATTTAAAAGTTGCTGAAAGGGGAACATTTAGAATTCTTTTGCACATAAAAGATAGAAAGCCTCGCTCTTTATCACTGTGTTATCGGACAGATGTTTTTGGCAGATCAATTTGTAGTATCTCTTGCAGTGCTTTACCTGTGTTCCTGGTAAATCACTGAATTTCATCAATCTTCACAGAATAGGAAATACTGATTTTGTTATTAAACAAGTCTAATTATTATATTCAAGGCAGATAATTATTATATTCAAGGCAGATAATATAGTCAATATTATCAAGGCAATAATATATTCAATATTATATTCAAGGCAGATAAAAGATCTACAGATACTTACTTTTTACAACAAACACCGCTTGTAAACAATCGGAAATATTTCTATTCAGCACTGTAATATCTTTAGCTATATATAAAACCAAAAGTCATTATTTACTATTCTTCTTGAATGCAGTGTTCCAGTTTTTGTTACTAGAACTTGCATATCGCTTTACACACATATTAATTAGATGTGAAGATAATCACTCCACTGTCACTTATTCATTTAATAATTTGCATTAGTATAGATTTTAATTAAATGGTTTCTAACAAGCCAAGTCATTTTACGAGATAGCAACGGAACATAGTAGTGCTATGCTGATTTCGTTGTATCTCAGTTATCTGCTCAACCTTTGCACAAATACCGAATAGGAGGAGGCCGGTTTCTAAAAACACTTCCAAAGCACGATATACTTCAAATATAATTCAGTATAATTCAAAAGGCTTTCAGGATTCGCTCTTACTTTTTTATTATCTGCTCAACTATCTCATTGTAAAACAAAGAAGGTAAGAAATGTCTTAGAACCCTTCACTAAAAAGTGTCTGAACTCAGCCTGGATGAAGTGTTTTGATATCTCTTCCCTTTTCTCTGACATCCCATCCAAGTTTTTATGAAAGAAAATCTTTCTAGAGTAAGGAATGGGTTTGGTTAAAACCAGACTAAACGTGGCTTTCCCATAGGTTAAAATTTTGCAAAAACAACCATAGAGAATTGGTCAAACTGATACGTACTTCCTGTTAAACTTAAACCAGCTGCCTTTAATTCAACCCCAGAGATCTACTAGAATGCACGTGACTTGGATTGCATCAGGTTGGCCCTCAAATGTAATAAAGAAAATTATTTCTACTAATAGATCAGGCAATTACAATTTAATACCAGCTTGTAATTTTGTGCAAATTAGTAACAACTCAAGAAATCACTTGACAAAAATGTACAATAATTGAGATAAAACTACAATTATTTCCGTCTAGTGAGGGACAGTAGAGAATTTTGTTTACCTGCAGTATTTGATGTTACAGGCCTTGCAACAGCTTCTGGTTTAGCTTCACAGAGGAAGTCATCAATGGAAGGGCTCAGAAGGGGTCTGCTTTCTTGTTGCTCATTCACCAGCTAGCAACAAAAAAACCCAAGGTCACAGAGTGTTGTTGAGGACGCAGAATTTAAAGAGATAAAACATATTCTCACAATATCGTGTGCTTTACTTTTGATTGTGAGAGAGTAAGGTATTGCGATTAGAAAATGTACAAATAGCTCTGGGCTTAAAGTGAAAAAACTTCTGGGGCAAAATCATATCCCAGTTTTACAAATTGCACACAAAAATAAAGCAACGAGGCGATTTTCCCATAGCAATTGTCGCGTACTATTGCTTATAGGGCTAAAGTGTACAAGGCCTGGCGCAACTCCCTTCAGATAAATGGGTGAAGTTGGCCTTCTCTAGCACCAGGACACTAAGCAGGGCTTTTTTAGTATTTGGAAGTGGTCTTTTTTTCCCACAAGTAACATCCCTCCTCACAGGACTTCCACACCACCATTTCACCTAGCAAATATGCATTAGCCCGTTAAAAAATACCCTGTGGAGACAGAAAAACACTTCTCTGCAACGTGAAGACGTGAATGACAGTGGATGGAGCCTGATGAATGTATGAACTTCCTGCGCAAGTTTTGACCGTGGGGAGACTCGTAGTACTGTTTTTATTCATGTGCAGTGTTGCCTTTTTATTGTCATTGCAGGGTGCTTTGGTTTTCTGCCACCTAAAAGAAATTTCTGTCTTACAGGCTATCTCACGTCTGAGGGATTAAAAAGCCAAAACAGTCAAACAGTCTCAGAAATAGAAGTCTCCTCTCTGCAATCTACCTGTGGTTGGTGGATCAAGACCTATGCTGAGCTGGGTGGATGTCCGATAGCGTGGCCTGCATTTACTTTATCTTCAATAATGTGAAAATAGGTTTTCTCTGTGTTGTTTTCATCTGGAGCTATTTCAGCTTTACTTTTATCCTCTCTGCTCTCCTTCTCTCCATTTCGTTATTGCTCTTTGTCTGTTGCTGAATTTTCAAGGTTTTCTCTCAGGTGTATTTGAACTTTTAAATTTAGGGTGCTAACCAGGACTAAAACTGGCCAAAAAGGTATTTACTCATCCTCATTTTATATTTATGAATTAGCTACTCCAGTATCAGAACTGCCTCTAAAGTCATTACAGCAAACCAGCTTAGATTCACTCTTCTTCAGTTCTTGATTTCTGTAGGAGAAAGTTGCAAGAAAATACAGGAGCTACTGAAAAAAAAGAAAAAAGCAAGCCCATTATTCTGATGGATCAAACATTTAAGCTGGTACCTAATGCTGACTGACTGTATAATATGTGCACTGACTCATTTGCCCAGGACCTTACAGTTTTGCACCAAAATACCAATTTATACGAGTAACACAGAGGGCAGATGAGTGATTGCCTGCCCAGCTGTGTGTGGCAGAACATGCAAGTGTGGACATTTAATTTAGAAGCCTGGCAATGATACTGCCCCAAACTCTAATTCTGCATGTGCTAAACAGACTGACCATGCACCCTACAATAACTTAATCCTGTGGGTCTTTAACTCTCCGAGTTGATTGGAAATTTAATTTATACCAGCTGAGCACCTTTGATTTCCATTAAAGGTGCCTCTATAGTACCTGTATTATCTCCAGGTCTACAATTTTACCTAAAGCTGATATTTGGGACTTGGGAGGACCTTACTGCTTATGAGTTGGTGACAGTCCTTACTTATTTCTATTAGTGAAAAACTGAAGGTGGATACCTAGTTAATTCTTGCCCAAATTATTTTTGAACATTTAAAAAGTTTCTTTATGATCGAATCCAGACACCAGCAAAAATTGCTTGACTAAATTTTTTTTTTTTTTTTTTTCAAGCACACATCCCATTCTGGGAAGGAGCATTAGTAACAGCCGCTGGGTTTTTGCAACAAGTCGCATATTTGGATGAACGTGGTATGCTGCAGAAAGATTGTTAAAGCCTCTGGCTCGGCTGCATCTTCAGTTATCTATTCTGTGATACACTGACAGCATTAAGGAAAGTCCTGCACCATTGGGAGGGGGACAGGAGGGAAGAGATAAGAGGTTCTATAGGAATCACTGTAAATGTAAAAATGTCATAGGGAATATTCTGTTCCTTTATCTATAAAAGTGTATCAGTAGGGTATGTTAGTTATCACATAAAATTTGGATGCTTATCAGGTTTCCCGTTATATTCTATGGAAATTAATAGGAAAGAAGGGGGGAAGGAGGGAATGAAGAAGGATTGTGAGAAGCAAGACAGCCAGGGTCACTCAGTGGAGACAGCAGAGAGTAGAAAATATGAAGACCAACTGCAGAAGCAATTTATTGCCCAAACCTTCTGCAGGGTAAGAGGATAAACTCTGGGAAGACCAGCAATGATGCTAAGAATCAGAGTTGTGGAGGGGAAGAAAACTAGACTCCACAAAGGTCTGAATTTCTCCAAGGTTCAACTGAAGTATGAAGTAGCAGATGTCTGGCGAATATTTTTTTTTCTTTTCAAAGCTGGTTATCACATGTCTAGAAATTTCATGGTGATGATGTTTGCATAAGGAAGACCTGCTCAGCAACGGGCCTTCATCACTTTGATACCACCAGTGTATTGTTCAAAGTCCCTTCATAAAATTCTACTGTCAAACTGGAAGATTATTAGTGGTAATATCCACTTCATCAAATGATCAGAGGCATAAACCCCACATTTTACAGGGTCACTAAGAGAGTTTGACTTGCTTAGGCTAACAAAATGAAGATTGAGTAGGAATATAATTACTCTTCATGTATACATCAAGGGAGAGCGGTTAGATGACATTGGAGGAGGAAAGTTATTTCAGCTATAAAGGCTGGCAGGACAACAAGGAGATCTAAACTGGCCATGAATAGATCTGGTCTGGGAATTAAAAGAATCCTTCTATCGCAGCAGCGACGTGTATGAACAGTATATATTTTATAGGGCAGGGGGACAAAAAGCCTGCCTATTTAAAATGGGTTTTGACAAGCTCTCTCCGTGGCTGTTCATGATGTGATTGCTTTTGAGAAGTGGACTGTGGCCCAGAGGATCCCTCCTAGTCCTGTGTCCTACAGTGCCATGACTAAGGACTGGAAGTTGTAGGAGTGCCTTATTAAAAGGATTGTTCCTGTGAAAATTAAAACTTTCAACTGAAATACCTGAGTCAAAGCAGATAGGGAAAACTGGTCAAGTCCACTAATTCTCACGAAACGCTAACTATATATGTACAGCAATAGAACGTATTAGAAAAATATGTTTTTGACGTGAAGCAGCCATTTTATGACGAATCAAACCTTAATAGGTTGAAGAGTGCCGTGAGCTGATATTTCTGCTGCAGGTAAGTGGGCGGTGGGGTAGGTTTCTGACATTACTGTGTGTGTAATGCCGCTTGGTGAGCCCTCAGTCTCACACTCCGAATTTCTTTTTGCTGCCTCATACGTTGTACCAAATTTATCCCTAGTTTAAGTCTGCTTAAGTTATTAGAGTTATATCAGGCTCGAATTTGGAGTAGGGCTATAAAACATTCATGAGAGGAAAACTATTATCTATATTAAAGTAATAATTTATGGTTCTCAAGCACCTTTCAGGGTGAAAATCACAGATTGCTTTAAAACATTCATGAATCAAACCTGGCACCGCTGCAGAGCTGAGAGGTATTATCTATCTGTTGCAGATGAGAGAAGCAAAGTGAAATTAAGGAAGGCACCCAACTCTGCTCGGCACCGGAGGAAGCGATGCTGGGAGCAAGAGCCAGGGAGCTGGTCCTACATCCCTGCACGGGATTTATGCGTGCAGTATTTGTACAGACTCCGCCTGTTGATTTCTGAGCACTAATTTTGTCAGTGAGTGCCGTAAATTCTTGTAATGTCTCTAAGAACTACATTTTTCTTTCTAAAATAGTTTTAATTAAAGAAAAAAGCCCCCACGCGCTCCTTTAGCTGGAGGATATGTAAAATCTGTGGAGGGTGATATTCCCTAACACATCTGAAGAGGCTCAATCCTTAATATAAAATTCTCCTTATAAAGTCAGATGAATTTGCTGTGACTGGCTTCTGCTGTTGCACAGCAAAACAGATAAAAAGGTGCTTTTTCTCACCTCAGTAGCGCAATCAGCATTTTTAGTTCCAAAAAGCATACATGTGGGGGTTTTTGGTGCTTTGGGAGAGATACCAGAAGACTCAAAAGTGTCACTTGATGGCTGATACCAGCCTCACTGCTTAAATATAGTGAAAGCAAGAATTATTTAGCAGAGATCTGAGACAAGGCACAGAGGCCAGGTCTGGCTGTGGCGGTTGCTGTGCTGAAAGCCCCTTCTGCCATGGTTTCCTTCAGCAGAAACTGGGCGCTCCAGCAGCCCAGGGCATGGAGAGGAATCACCTGGTCTCCATTTTCTGTGCCCTGTGACCCCACCCCATCCCCAGCTGTCTGCACTTATTCAGCTGATGCAGTTTATTACCTGCAGCTGCCCTTGCTGATGATTTTGCTTCCCCAGTGCTGTGCTTTGTCTGGTGGTCTCCATGCTGCCCTCAGAGAGGAGGAGGCAGTGGCAGCTCATGGAGGTTCCCTCTCTGGCTCATCCTCATGCCTGAAGGGTAAGTGGGAGCTCAATGGCTGGTTTGGGGTCAAAAATACTAAAGCCTGCGTGTGCTGGGGCAGGAGGGGAGGTGTTGCGATGGAAGAGGCACAGTTCTGGCCCCCTGAAAGGGAGCAGTGGCCATGAAAGGGGTTTCTTCCTTCTAGCCTTTATCCAGCTGGGCTTTAGCTACCCTCAGTTACCCACCCAGCTTCCTCTGTCCTGCACTCACCCCTAAATCCTCCCAGGCCATATTTTCTCCTCTTTTCCCCACCAAAGCTCCCAAAGGTAAAACACCTTCCTGGAGCCTCAGCTCCAGGGCTTCTCCTCAGGCCTGGCCCTTCCCTGGGGAGACTGCATGGGGCAGAGCGAGCTGCCTGCCCTGAAAAAACTTGTTCTCTGCTTCTGCTCATCTTCAGGGCCTTTGGCTCAGGGTTTTAACGCAGGTGCCTCTTGCAGTGGTGGTGGTTGTGTGCTTTGCTATGCCAGAGACAATGGGAGGTCATGTATGTATGCAGCAACTTCTATGGCTTTAGTTTTGCCTTGCTCTCAGCCTACACCTTGATTAACTGAGTTCTGAGTAGCCTGGTTTAAAATAAAAGAAGGGAGGAGGGGGGAAGAGGCCATCAACGTGGTTCTGCTGTGAAAAGTCTCCACTGAGCAGCTTAGTTTGGCCTTAAGGCAGAAGGAGCTGGAGCACGCCTGGTGCTGGGGGGAACAGCCGGGAGAGCGAACTCCTCACTAGTGCCACATTTACAACGTGCATCCACACACCTGGCCCTGCTCATGGCTACAAGAGCTTTGTCTGCTTTCTCTTCCCAGACTGGTGGGCTTGCTGCTGAGGGAGTGAGTGCTGGAGCGTGCTGGGGCTGTCAGCAAGGTATGTCCTGACATCCCCTTCTATACACTCTTACGGCATTCCTGATCTCGACCACGATGCATGTTGCTTTGTTTGGGTTGTTGTTTTTTTTTTTTTTAATGTTAATAGGGCATAACGTAATGCGGGTCTTTAAGATAAATTATGGTCACAGCCATTAGGTGGCTAATTAGCACCTATGCTTTGAGCACATAGTGAACTAGTTTGCTGAATTTAAGTGCCTAAATTCCTTCCATGTGCAGTAGGGAGAGAGAAATGCCTAGAAAAGCAGCTCCAGAGGGAGACCCTGCCTGCCTAATTTAGGCTGTCCCTCAGGAGGCTCTCAAAGGCACCTACCTTTCCCACTGGCTATATATGGAATTTTATTTTAGAAGGGCTGGTTCAAGAAGCACCTAAAATTTAGATGCAATTAGCTACTCAGGTTAGTTGGGTTGTGTTCTACCAGTTTTGCCACCTGAGGCTGATTGAATTGCTCAAGGCACTAATGTAGGAAGCTCCAGACTACAGGGTAATCCCCTGTACAGCTCAGCAGGGGAGCAGCTCCTGGGCACTTACACCCTTTGCTGTGCCAGTGAGCGTGGTTGGGCTCCTGGGTGCCTCAGTTCACTGACCTAGAAAGCTCAGGATGTGGTAGCGAGCGTGGAAGAAAGCAGAAACGTTTTAACTCCGTTTTTTTCCTGTTGTTGAGATTGTATTTTTGAACTTCACTCTGAGGAACTTGTCTGCTGCTTGGATGAAACTGGACAAATAGGTGAAGGAGTTAACAACTAACTTGAATCACTAATGACTTATACATAGCAATGGTTTCTTGAAAGGTGGGTTCTCTGCATCCACCTGGCAAACTGATCTTTGGTGGCATTTACTAGGCTAAGAGGAAGCAAATGAGTTAATTTCCACTAGCTGGCTATTTCTAGAAACTGATAAATGGGAACCACAGCTAGAAATGGCTGTTATTGGTCTCCAGAGCACAACTGGAAGTACTGGTCTGATGGCTGTGTTTGCAGATCATTAGCTTGGCAGGATAAGAACTGGAAGACCTCCTTTTCTGCTTTCTGAGGGAGGTTTGGAAAGGGACCCCCTGACAAAAATCACTAGTCTCATGCTAAAAAGTTAAAATTGCGCTAGTTGTGTTTTTCTTTGCTGACTTCTCGAGCATGCTTATAAATATTTCACAACCAAAATGACCACCTCGCATCTTTATTTAATATTTTATGGTATGTGGTCACTACCTGACTTTTTACAGTATCCTTGTGCCAGAGCGATACTATTTTTTTCTTTTTTCTGTCACTCTAGTGTGAATTTGTCCCAACAAAACTGACATGCCAGCCAAATACTTGGTATTGACAAGAACAGAGAAACAATTCACAGGGCACACAAGATAACTGATTTTCACCTAGTGTGACTTCAGAGAAGCTCTAAAACTCAGAAACTCCTTTCACCTTCCTGCAAAGAGCACTTTGGAATTGCTGCCTCTCTGAAGACCGGCCTTGCTCAGCAGTTGATAACCGGTACTTGGTTGCTAAGTAGTAGGAAGTGTGTGGAGTGGCCCGTGAATCAGAGGTGACAATATCTTACCTGAAATCACACAAGCCAAGTGTGACCCCTTGGGGATTAATGGAAACAACCGAGAGAGGGCTTGTGTGAAGTCAGAGAAGCTGGAGGAGGATTGCTGTAGGAACCGCATTGGATGGATAAATTCCTGTGCCGGTGGTGGTGCTGGAAACCTATCCTTGATATCTACATCTGTCAATGGTAACATGCTTCTGTTGCCCCTTCATAAAGGGGAGTTGCGTTGGTTGGTGATGAGGCTTGCTGTGATTGCATCCTGCGTTCTTAAGTGCTGACCTATACCATGGTGTGTTGTCGCAGAGCAGAACTAAATATCTCACGGTTCACCATCTCCTTCGCTCTGTTCCTCTTGGTCTGGCTAAAGGAAACTCAATGTGGGAATTGAATCTGGTTCCTGCAGTTTGGCTTTGCTCCAGCAAAGCACTTAAGTGTGTCCTGCAGAGCTCAAGGTTAAGCATGTGCTTAACCGTCTTGCTGGATCAGAGCCATGAGGAAAGGGGAGGGAAGTTTCCCTTGTCATATTTTTGACTGTGACTGCCAATTTGGCCTTTACTACTTGTATAAAAGTGTGATTTAGTGTAAATCTGTCCATTTCATTAATACCTGCGTGCTCTGTGCACTTCTTTTGAGTAAAGGAAGCTGTTTACTAAAAAAGAGTGCCTCCTCCTCCTCCTGACTGTTAGAAGGTTGTATTTATTTATTTTCCCTCACTTGGCTGTGCGTTGTCTTTGTGGCCTTACCCTGTAATCTGTGTTGTAGCTCCTCCCCTTCCCCATATTACTGTCTGAACTGGAGAACTAATCTACAACGGTGATCAAAGACAAAATTCACTCCTCATCATAGATGCTTAGAGCCCCATGAAGTAATGTCATCACTAAGAAGTTACAGAATGTTCCTTTAAGGATGTTATTTCTATAATGTTTATGGAAGTACTTAGCCTGTACTTCTAAAACTGGCCTGCTAGTTAATTGAGGGATTAACAAAATTGACATGTAAGTGGAGTAAACAGGTTGGCAAAGTCTTGTAGTACAGGAAGGCTACAGAAGCCAAAGTTACCTGTTGGGAAAGCCCTGAAGAAACCTGCACTGTGGGAAGAGGCACAAGTGTCGTGACAATATCTACAGGGAACAAACGGTAATTCATGATGCTAAGTTCTGGTTTCTGTATGATTAATTGAAATTATTTTTTATGTGGCTACTCCAGCTGAAGGGGAAGTCAGACCTTGAGACCTACAGTTCTCAAATGCCTTTAAATAAAGCATGGAGGACAAACTAGAGGAGTCCTGGTTCCTTACATTGCAGTGGTTACGTTTGTACTCTTGCAGCACCTCTGGGGTTGACCATGAGGACTGTTTAAGAAGTATTAGAAAATTATTTAATGTTTTTCGTTAGCTGGAAGTAAAGCCTATGGAACTGAGCTGCATGTACAATCTCTTTGTGAACCACCAGTGATCCACAGATAAGTTCATGAGTTGCAGCAGTAGAGGACTCCGTATGGCCTCATGCGCTCTTCTGAGTACGGTGTGTGATCAAACATCAATTAAGATGAAAGAGGCACAACTACTATTTTTTTTTAAGACCAAATGCTTCACGCTAGAGAAGTGTGAAGACTGTAAAGGTGAGAGAATGAAGAATATCAAATATAAAATGGATTATCACAGAATTTAACTTTAGTAAAGCTTGTGCCGTTCCTACTGATCTCCAACTGTGTGGAAAGTGCCCCTTCTTAATTTCCCCAAATTCTTCTTTTACCATTCTTTTGCTGTATCTTTGCTTGTAGGCTGCAATTCCTTTGAAATCACGCTGATCTTTCTTACCCTTTCTGTGGATTTTTCTCTTTTAAAACAAAGTTCTGTAGCATACCTAGAGTAAGGCTGTGGATGGTTTGCAAGGCTTTAATGGGATCGTGTATTTTTACTCAAGAGTATTCATGAATGAAGAACCAATACATTTCTGAAAACTAATTCCTCTTTGTGAATAATTCATATTTTTAAAAAGGGTTAAACTGGCATAATATATTATTTAGAAAAAGTGTTTGTCCAAATCTTTCTGTGCTTATGGAATGCTAAGGTCTTTTAAAACGCACAAAACGGTGCAGTTTTATTTTATGAAAAAATTCCCCCATCAATTCCCATGGTGATTTCAAATTAAAACTGTTATTTCTTGGAAAATGTATTTAATTTATGTGACAGGGAAATCTGTATAACTTCAGGCAAGCAGCCAATTTATGACTTTTAAGCATATTGTCAAGGCAACTTTATTATACTCATGAGAACACTTCTGCTGAAATTATGCATACTGCCCTGAAAGCAATAATTGTGTTGATCAGTAGTTAACTTAAAGGTGAATCTTGTATTTACCCTATTTTAATAATAGATGAAAAAAGTTATCAGTAGGGATTGAGGACTGTCCCTTGCTAAACTTCTCAGAACTTTTATCATATTTCAAGCTAAGTTAGGCATATTTGAGATATATGGAAAATATTGCTAATGAATTTATGAGGAATCCTTCAAAAAGAATACAAAAATGTGATCTCAATTGTAGCTTTCCTGAGATCACTGAGAAAATCACAGAGGGCAGATTGGAATGGACAGTAAATTATTGTAGTCTAAACTAAATTATTGTCATAATCTAAAACTGACACAATTTTTGCCTTTTTACATTATATATTTGCAGTATAAAAATCAGTTTATGCTGAGTTAATTCTGATTTAGATTGGTATAAAAGAGAGCAGAAGCTATAATTGCATCTACTTCAACTTTCTGCCAGTCTGCTCTAGTGTTATTTAGGAAACATTTATGGAGTGGGCTGTAAGTCAATGCAAGTCTAATGCTAAGAAGCTTTGAATGAACATGATTGATTCACATGGGACTGTTCACTTTTATATGGAAAAGTGCATATGCAATCAAATTCGGGGATCCTTGCTACACACATCAGAACATCTACTAACAGTACTGGGAGCTGAGTATTGGCTCTCTACTCAGTCTCCTTTATAAAATTGAAAGGAAACGTTCGAAAGATCTCCCGTCAGAGTTTAAAAAACAAACAAAAAACCCCACTAAACCAACCAACCAACCAAAACAAACCCAGAATTCCCCCCAAAAAGCCCAACCAGCTAAGAAGAAAAGAATAGATCTGTGGAATTTAGGCAGTGGAAAAGTTTTCGGTGTTTTGATCATAAACCCTTGTCAAGGCTCCCCATGACCCTTGAGCAAATATTATATATGCTTGTATCAACAAAAGGCATGCGGATGAAGTTCACTTAAAAAAAAATCCTACCCTGAATACTGACTAATCATAGAATACCTCATAGAGAGACATTTCTATAGTCTTAATCATCTGGAGTTAATTGGGATGTAGTCATGAAATATATTTGGGTTTTATTGACTATATGTGCGTTGTAGCCTGTGTTTTTCATGGGATAGGGTGAATTTCAGCATGTTTCTTATCATGTAATTTCAATTTACTCAGTTTCTTCTTTCCGGTTCAAATTCTAAAGACTAAGTGTTCTGTAGGTTAACTTCTAAAATTATAAGTAGTCCATGTCAAAATTGTCCTCTGAGCAATGTTGGTGTAGTTCCTGTAAATCCTAAGTAGGCAGCTCCTGAATTTTTCAGTCTCAGAGAGAAGTGGGGACAGCTTTCGATCTGTAATTTGCATTTCTTTTTCCCAGTGGTGAATTTTTCAGGGGCTCTCATTCCTGTTCCATATCATACCAGAGTATGTTTGCCTCAGGTTCTTCTGGGATGTGATTCACCTCCTGCAGGTCTTCTTTTTACTATCTTTATAGGGATCCTACCATCACTAGCTTTCCAATTTATGTACTTTCATGAAGAATCTAAACTAGGTGTGATCAATCTGGGACAAATAACTCTTGCGATACTGAGATTTGTTTGTTTAAAATTAGCTGGCAAGGCAAAGCATGCGCTTTTTCTACTGCTCAATAAAGCAGTTAATGACATTTCAAGTGTAAGTGTGGATCGAAGTACTTTATTGAATCAAATTCTTTGGAGTTCACTGACCTATAGTCAGCCATGAAATTCCCAACCTACTATATGATTCAACTTTGGCTTCAGGGGATATTTAGGCTTAAATTTCTCATTAGAAAGTAATTCTGAAGTGAGCCTTTTTTCTCCTGAGAAATGCAAAGAAGCTGTGAAGAGGTTAAACAGAAATTTTATTTTTGGAATTCAAATCAAACTTTGATGCATGTTTTTTCTCATTTGTTTCTCTGCTTCGGTTAGAAGTACATTGGTTCATAGCTTAACTTCCAGTTAATTTTTGAACCTTCGGCAAACTTTGCCACTTATTCTAGGTTCTACTCACATAAAAAACCCCCTTTTTTCATTCATTCCAGTCTCTTCTGAATTATCTTTAAAAAGATAAAGGGAGACAGCAACACGGTGTAGAGTTATGTTCTACAAAATCCCATTAGTACTGAAACCTCACTCTCTGGTGATGCTTGAAGTATTAACTTTGTCAACTACTGAATGCTTTCGCATACCAATAAGATGACTTCCATTGAAAGTAGGTGAGACAGAATCACAAAAACCAAATACTGAAAGGCCTATTCGATTACCAAGAATACCCCTGCGCTTGTTGTAGTATAATCATTACTGCTGGAATGATGGTCAAGTTTCCCAGTTGCTGTATATTGGCATAGCCCAACTGGAGTTTGCAGCAGCTCTTTGGTGCATGTTATTTAAAGATTTGCCTCTAGATCTGATGATATAATCTGTGAATTGGAAACTTAATTAAAATTAAATTCACAGTACTTAGTCAACAGATAAGTGCCATGTTTTACAAGCAGGGCTTTGCTAGGAGAATAATAATAAAATGTGAAAATTTCTTTGACTTGTTCTGTGTTGGATAGGTTTTTAATCTTTTCCAGAGGAAGAGAGCAAAGAGGAATCCCCTAAAATATAAATGCAGGTACCTCTGTACACTATCACTATTTTTCTCAAAACAAGGACTTAGAATCTTCTCTTCAGATTCCACTTATGCTTCCTGTGGAGTCTACTTCCACAGTCAGATGTGATTGATCCTCCATTCATCAAGGAAATGGAGAGATTTAAGTCTCCATTCTCTCTTAATGGAGAAAAATGGGAGACTTAACTTTCTTGGTTTTACTTTTTGAGAAGCCAGTACTCCTTTGTCTGGGCTTGATCCTTGTGTTTTTCTTGCAGGTTTCTTGCTTAGTTAGTTGAAGGGATGGAGCAACACAGATACCTAATGTAAATAATTAGCTCCTAAGACATACATGTGCCTATACTGAGTTTGGTGGCAGTGATAACTTTGGAAAGACCAGGCCTTATTCTCAAGACGCTATTTAATTAGGCTTGGGAAGTTTGCGGTCAATTTGGAATGGAGACCAGCAACCACATCCGTTTCATCATGTAGAGAGTGGAGACAAACACTGATGGCGATGGTTAAACGCATATCACAATGTAGCAGCGCGTTATTCTGAATGAATGGGCTGAGCAAGAGGTTTACACGGACGTGCTGAAGAGACAGCATCTCAAAACAACCGTGCAGCCAGACAGGGTACGAATGATGTATGCAATATGGTCGTATGACTGCACATCGCACGTACACGGCGCAGAGATGGCGATGGAAAATACTCACTTTTTCACTTGATTCTGCCTCCTTTTGGCTTCTGCACCCCTTTGGTGCATAGCAGGGAAGTAGGTATTTGTGTTTAGTGGAAGAAATGACACTGACTAACAGACACAAGCATTTTACTCATCAACTTATCACAGGCTATTGCTGAGTAGACTGACAGACAACCACTACAAATGGTGCATTAAACCTGTAATGCACCCAGGCTGAACTCCTGGCCCTGCTGAAACCATGGAAGTTTTGCGCTTTTTTGGGGGTGGTGGTGGATGCGGGTTGAGGGGGCAGCATTTTATCTTGGTTTCTAATTGTTTGTTAATCACTTGGTAGAAAATTAGAAATGATGCCTTAAAGGAAGCCTCCTTTTCCTTTGTGCAATTACTTCATGGACAACAGAGTTCACCACAAGCAAAATATGGTGTCCAACAGGGGCTGAGGAGGAGATTGTTGGACCTGGCTTCCAAAGCAGGTGATGATATTTCTGTAATGTGCAGGAGTGCAGCACACCTTAAATATGTTCAAAAATTACTGTAGCTGTTATTCTAAAACAGGAAAGGAGTAAAATGGGTTGTGGATTTTGAAGGCTCTCACATAACTGTGGTAAGATTACTTCTATTGAGTCTCGTGAAAAGTAGGAGCAACTTTTGTGTGCTAAATATTAACAGTAAATAGAAGTGCTTGTGGAACAAATTTATATACGTGAGTGGCAGGAGGGAATAAAATCAAGTGTTGAAGTGTTTTAGTGTTTGGTCACTGTCTTCAAGAGACTAATGAAACCACCTAAGGTTCAACGGCTACTCCAAGGTATAAGGTTTAGTGTGACGATGTTGTGTCCTTCCTTTGACTGAAGTTGTGGAAATGAAAGCAATGAGGTGTGCAAAAGAACATATTTTGACCTGGACCAGAAGTAGAATCCCATTGAGAGCTTAGGGATGGGATCCGAGATCCTGAAAATGATACTACTGTGAAGTGGCTGTTTCTCACTTTATATATGCATTGCGATTGAATAGTTGTAGTGTGAATAGTGACGGTGTGAATTATAATGGAAATTTTTAACTTGGCTTTCAATAACTGTCTGGTAACTGGCATATACTCTACGTTCTACAGATCCCTTTATTTGGGGGAAAAACGCATTTTTGTTTAAACTTCCATGTCCAAACATCTGAAATCCCCAGCAATTTCGTTATTTACACCATGTTATTTTTCCCCATGTCAGTGAGGACGTTGGGGTGAGATCTTCTAGCAAATGGGCTCAGCCAGCACCACTGAAGCTGGGACTGTGCTGAGAGGAAGCTAAGGAGCGGGTGAGGGTCCCCTTGGGCTGCATGTGCCAGGGTTCCTGGGGGGCTTTGGTATCTCCCGTGCGCTGTGTCCGCGGCCTCCTCAGAGCCTCGCGCTCTGCCCACCTGTGATGTCATAGTAAGGAGGGGCTTTTCTTCTGCAGACTCCTCCCTCGGAATCTCCTTCATCACCATGGCAACAGCCTTATCTGCCGCCCTAGAGCCTTTCCCCTACAACAGCGAAATCAACAATGGCGCGAGTCAGCAGCAGGCCTGGCAACACCCCCTTCCCAAAAACACACCCCAGAACCATCCCGTCGTTAAACTGATGGCGTTTACAGCTGGAAGCAAAGCTGGGTTGAAAGTAGAATACATGAAACACTTTAAAAATCATCATCATCATCTGTGAACCCGTTAGTTAACAGTGCAGTCGGGGTCTAGCCATAGACTTGTGCCTTGTTAGAGTTGCCCCAATGAAGTCAACGGGAACATGGCGCTGCCTTGCTGGGGCAAGACTGGCTGGAAAAAGCCCAGTGCAAACGGCAGGATTTGGACCTTTTATAGGTTAGGATCTCCATAGGAGTAAGGTCTGGAGGATCAGCCCCTTGGTTTAGTTACCCAAGGTTTTATGTCTGAAATACTTGGGTTTTGCTTAAAAATAGCATCAAGCTGATTTTGCAAAGAAAGCACAGTTCCTTGTAGTTCACTGAGGCAAACTCTCCCTGAAATTTGTATGTATAACCTGCAGGGCTGGGCCCACCGCGTTTATAGCCCTAGTAACATTTTTAAAAGCAATTTGCATCATATAAACAGTCTGGGTTTTTTGCTAAAAGAGTATACGGAGCCAAATTCTGCCATCATAGGCATTGCTACAGTTCTCCCCAAACCAGTCGTCATCGTTGAATGTTTTTTGTGTTTTGGCTTTTCTCAAAAAAGCTTCCCTTAACATTCACTTAATATATTGTAAGTATTCAAGGCAACATTGAAATATTTTGACGTTATTTTTTAGCCAGACAAAAAAACGCACTAACATTACGTGCCATACTCTCTTTGAAGCCATACTCTTTATTTAAAAAGGGTATTTACCTTCTGGAATTCACAGGGATTTCTGTATTTTGATCTCTTATTCTCTTGCAAGTGACAAAGAAAGTCTGAGCGTACACATAAAGCATAGCAGCAGACCGGCGTTATGCTAGTGACCCCAGGCATGTCCTTACTATTATACTTTAAAAGCTCCCATTGATTTCCGTGGAAGTTTTAGCTGTGCAAAGACTGCAGGATCTGGCTCCATAAAAGCGGTATTTTACACTATACTTAAATATATTTAAATACTTAAAGGCCTATTAACAGAAGGGGTTCTTTACTACCACATCATATACTAGAATTACACTAGCACTGTATCAAATAAAAAAAAACCACTAGTGCTTATACTGAACTACAGGTTTTCAGAAACACTTCATCGATTGCAGGTAGAAACATTACATATTATTGCATTTTTTTGGTGCAGATTTTATTAGTCGTCAGGTTAGCTTGCTTGTGCAACACATCACAGTTACCCTACAGAGAGTTCTTTGCATGCTGCAAGAAATTCTCAGAGCAGAAGTGTCAAAATGAAAAAGCATGCTGGATTTGTGATGCCTTTGATATCCAAAGAACCGCATAGTCATTATAAAATTAAATGTATTTAATTCAGTGAGGATTACTTCTAATTGGTAAGCATATCAAAGGTTCTTGGCCAATTACATATTTACTCTGGTCATGATTCACATGACGTATTCCAGGGCTATGAGGCTTGTTTCTAGGATGACGGATGGAGCTATCGTTAGCTAGCGCTAATAACATGCTGCTTGATCTCTATCAGATCTAGTCCTTTTGTGCCGGGTGCTAGAACAAAATAGTTTATCAGCTAGAAAGGATGCATTGGAAAGCATGCAGTGCTTCTTATTTCTTGCAGAGTAAAAACCCACCA
This sequence comes from Coracias cyanogaster, assembly GCA_033124195.1. Lineage (NCBI taxonomy): Eukaryota > Metazoa > Chordata > Aves > Coraciiformes > Coraciidae > Coracias > Coracias cyanogaster. The sequence goes on from JAVSBS010021488.1 coordinate 81,877, forward strand.
AAGCAAAGGTCAGGTCACTTTTTTGAAGACAGAGCCACTTTTTCTTCAAGGTTTCACCTACTGCCTGAAAAGAGTCATGATACTCGTATTAGTGCCTGCTGTTAACCTTTCATAAACATCACTCTGCAAAGCCCTGGGAGTGCTTGGTACCGTATAGAAAATCTGTCTCATTGGTTTAAAGTGGCTGTGGTACAATTTCAAATAGTAACCTGGGGAATATCTCTGTGCTATTTTTTTTTTAATGAGCAAACTTTGCATATTTCCTGGTCAAAACAAGTGGTTTGGTACCACTTCTTGTATTAGATCTTCCTTTTATCTTTCCTAAAAGACTACCTGTAAGAGTGAGTTATTTTTTGGCTCCTCAGCCTAAGGCATGAAAAATATTCTACTGAAGCTAGAAGTTAGTAGGTGATTTCTTAGATACCCAAGAGAAAGCCATGGCAGTGAAATAACTTAAATTCCCAAGTTTTGGTGGAGAGTCACACAGGTACCGACTCATTGTAAAATCCAGATTTTTATTCTGGTGACTAGAAATGGATTTTGTTGTCCAGTGTAAGATATGCAAGCTTGAAAACGTTGGTCTTCACTGCAGTGAACACTAGGTATCCAATCCTGGCCTATGAAGTGACTTGGCAGAAGAACTAGAGAGGAATAAAGGATTTGTTCTATGACCAGGACAACCTTGCTACTGTTGTGAACTGCAGCTGATACGATAATTTCTAGCACATTTATTACAATAACCATTGAGGTATTATTATATATAAATTTAAAAGGTGCAATTTACTTGGCTTCATTCAATATTAAACGTTGTTTGTTAGCATTTTGGCTTCCTGTATGTCTTTTTCTGTTTGAGTAACTTATTGCTCAAACCCTGTAATTCTGTAACAGCTAAACTTACACTTGCAGGTCTTTATAATGAACAGTTTGTTGATAGTGCAGATTTGCAACATAAGTTACTTTCTCATATAAATGACAGTTTAATAATTTAGTACATAAATATCATCGCTCCTTATTTGTCTGCAATGTATAGATGGAAACAATTGTGATGCAGAGCATGACAACCTATGTACAAATCAAGACACGCTAACAGATGAAGGAAAAATATTTGTTTTCATGGAATGTACTGCTTAAGAAAAACTGAGAAACTTGCCAGTATTTCGTTATTTGATACACTGATGGAAGTGTATCAAATAGGTGATGTCTCTAGAGAAAAATAAGTGTAGGTTTCAGGGTATTTTCATGATGCTAAATATTTATAATATAATTTGATCCAAAACTTTATAATGAACTTTTTCTAAGTTTATCCTTTGGGATCAGATAATGGATAGTAATAGACATTTCCAAAGGAGTATACTGGTTGGGCAGGGTTTTGTAAGGAAATACTTCAACTTTTTAATTATTTTTTTTTCCAGCTGGTGTTTCTGAATGGTTCCAAATTAAATTTTTTTAATAAGTCACACTATTTAGATGTGGTGCTTAGTAGTGAGTGTTTAACTGAGCTACTGTAAGAGCATATTAATGTAAATTTCTAGGACGGCATACAGATTTTTTTTTTAATCAGTGCTGCACATAGCTTTGTAACTGGGCTCATGTATGATAAAGCTTTTCTTCTTTCAATACGTGGGACCAATAGATCACCTTCAAGTCATAGCGGGTAGATCGGTTAGAACGAATACACAGGTGTACTTAAAACATTACTGTGTGATGAAATACTATATAATTATCTAACCTTTTGTTCATTACTGTTGGCAAATTTGGTCTTGTATCTGAAAAGCCAGTGGGCAGTGCCTCAAATATTTAACATTTGAACAAGGGTAAGCTACAATGAAATAATTGTCGTTATAGTTGTAGAATAATATAAATTCTTTGTTATCCTCATGCTCAATAAAAGGATTTTTTCTAAATCCATAGCGCAAAGAGAAGTTTACTTTTGACAAATATTTAAGGTACTTGAGTTCCAAATTTGCCTTTCAGGAATATTTACATCACTGATTTTTGTGAACAGAAAGAAACTGAGTGATTGGATTCTGTGTTTTTGTTGTTGGTTTTGTTGTTTGTTTGCTTTTTTTTGAAGTATGTATACATAGAGAAAGAAATCCTGCCTTTATAAACACCTGTGGTGTTCCATTTATTTTCCAAAGATCCTACCAAGCTGTTTCAGCTTTACTTGACATACTACAATGCATCACTGGAGATCATCCCAACATGGGCGGGTTTAAATTTAAGCTTTTGTAAAATAGAAGTTTTAACAGCTTCTCTTTTAAAGAAATTTGATAGAGGAAAAAAAAAGCAATCTGCAGACTGTGCTAGTGTATGTGTGATCCGATTAATGCTTTCATGTGGCATCTCTCTAGTTGAGGAGAACGAATAATAACTCGCCGTACTTTTGAATATATTGCCAAAAAAGAGACTGACTCTTGTAAACGACTCACGTTGGGCTACTGAATTGAATTGTACTTAAAAACAACAACAAAAAACTAACAACCCCACCAAGTGCTTTTCAGCCCAGTATATCTTCAAGTATTGATCTGCTTTTTCAATAGTTGTAGTAGGTTGTGGAGGTTTAGTAGGTTGTTTCCATGAAGCAAACTTAATGGAAGATGTGTTAGTGGTAACTTTAAGTCATAGTAGCTGTGGTCCTTCTGTTGGTTCTTTCTCCTGGCAGAGCTACTGTACGTGTTGAGCTTGGGATGCTTGGCTGCTGCCCAGCTCCCCAGGCAGCTGATATATTAGACTTACAGTTCCAATTAAGCAGCCTAATCAAAATGACTTTCTGCACCACAAATCTTGGTGTTTTGTGCAATTAAAAAAGAAAAATAAAGGGACAAACTTGGCTTTACTGTTTTAAATGATGCAGCGCTAACATTTTTCCCTCTCAAAACGAGCGCACAGGGCTATGCAATGGTACCGTGAGTTTGAGTGTCCACAATATGATGGTGAGCTCTCAATTTCACAGAGGATCTGTTTTTATTACTTTCTATTTTTTCCTTCTCAGGCTTATCTGTTCATGTTTTCTCCATATGTCGGTCTTTTCATCAGCTATGCTTTTCTACTGTCTTCTAGTGGTGCTATGTCTCGTGTCTTCTATATCATTAAAAATAATGAGAAACCATATGGTGAGGCAGCTTTATGAACCAATAGAAGGTAGATATTGAAATAGAAAATTCTGTTTCATCGAAGCGCTTGGCAGGTTTTTTTATTATGAGCTTTACAAAGTTGAGGTACAGATCTGAGGTAAATGGGAACGAAGGAATTGGGTATAGGAAGCATCACCTAGGGAGAAATTGGTGATAAAGCAGCTAAATCCATTATTGACCAAGTTCAAAGTGCACTACTCATCTTTCATTTCTTTCTTTTCTGGTCCTTATCTTGATGGAATAACAGATTCCAGTATTAATATGGGAAGACTTTTCCTTTCCTGCATCCAAGAAAATTGGCAAAGGAGAGAGGAGCTGATAATGGGCACAAACGTTCACATCTACCTCCGCTGGGTTGTTATTCTGTCCATTTAAATGTCAATGCTCTGGCTAAATTGTGTTCCAGTTTGAGAAGCATTTGCCTTGGAATGGCACCGTGAGGTTTTCTGTTCACTGACCATTGGTAGCTGTAGCATTACGTGTGCTCCCTTGAGACGTTGTCTCGTTCGGGAGCCTATAGATTCATTCTGAAAGCCAAGTGGGACTGCTTCCAAAGCATGGAAGCTCAGCAAGACCCATTTTACTCTTGAGAGCTTAAGCAAAGTCATTGTACTTAGTGCATCTGCACACACTTTATGACTGGAAATTAATAAATTCTGTCAAATCTGACTAATTCTCTATAACCTAGTGTGACTCCTGCAGGCTAATAGGAGGAAGATGCAGTGAAATTGGGTTGGGTTTGTTTGTTTTTTCTCTATAAGACAAAAATTTACTTGGAATATACATGGTGTATCTTTTTGAGCAATGCTTTCTAATGTGGGAACAATAACGCTGACCTAACTGTAAATAGTAATTCCAACCTGGAATCTAGAGCAAGGTTGGTAAGAAGAGTGAAGTCTGGGACAGAACTAACTACTTAAAGGTTGTTTAAGGTTCTGGTCCTTTTATGAACAGATTATATAACATAGCTGCTTGTGATAGCAGGCTTGGATGAGACATTTTACAGTCCTTTCTATGTAAGCGTCATCTTTTAATAAGGCCATTGTGAATATGTAGAAACTTTTTTTTTTTAGCGCTTATTTGATTGACTTCCTGATAATTTGGAACTGCGTTATCAAAGGGGCGAGTCTTTTGACTGCACAATGGTATTTGACTTCAAAAATTTCAGGGAATAGCTGTAGAATTTTTTTTGTCTCTGCTTAATCCGTGTCAAGGAACATTTTGAAATAATTTGATTTGGCAAGTGGCAATTTCAAATTAGTTTGGTAATCTTCAGCAAAGAATTAATACTAAAGTATTTTCTCTCTCTCAACTTGGGTTCATTTTATGTTGACTTCAGTATCATGAGCCTAAATCGTAACGTACACATAATAACAATAGAATTAATTAGTTTACTACTGATTGATAATGCATATACTGAATTGGAATAAGGCTTGTGAGATTCATGGAGCTTAGATCACTTTGAAAACAAACAGATTGGTGACTAATGTACCATCTATTCTTTAAATGTGTGTTTACTGCACCCGTGGTGTGTAAGCTATGTATCTCGCTCACTTGTTTCGTCCCAGCATATAATATATTGCTCTTTAAAGTCGTCGGAATTTGTTGCCTCTTAAGGCTGCTACATGATTTTTTTTTTTTTAATGGTTTTGTTTCATGAAATACTTGGAGAATTCAGCCTAACAATCTGTGGCAAACAGAGATTAAAGGCTGCACAGTCAGTCTGATTTGCTACTGATGAAACAAGTTCTGCTGACATGACTTCCAGATCTGTGCGCTTCTTCACGTGTTACCTTTAATGGAGTTTCTCTGGGTGCAGTTCATGTTACGTGAACGGGAACATCAGCTCCTGGAGCTGCCAGACAGGATCTGCCATGGTACGTGTGTGTCACGTAGAGCTTGCTTTCATGGCACAGGAGTGAAGATAATGTAATTCAATGCCATTTATTCACATACACCAACAGCTGGGCACTACGTTTCATCTGATGTTCTCAAATGATAATGAAAATTCCGCTCCCTGAGTTATGTGCATGTGCTGGAACTCTGGTAAGAAAGCCGTGAAATCTGTGCCTTAAAACATTTGGTGCACATGCATTCTATTTAATAATTAGCAATGTTTCGGCATATCAGAAACTGGAGAGGAGATAATTTTGAATAATCTTCCATGTGCTTGTCTGTGTGCCATGCCCTAGCAAATTTTCTTTGTTCCTCTGATAGGTTCACAAACCCAGATGTTTCAGCTGATGTGGGTTGGTCAGTGGACCATAAATGCTGAATAGAAGAATATTTGATAAATCTGTAAGATTTCTTATCAGCATATAGAAGTACACCCTCCTCCACCTACCCTTCTTAATATGCCTTAAGTATTAATGTGTATGTAGACGTGAAGCATTGGTCTGTCATTTGCATTGCCCCTTCCTTTAAGTAAGTTTAGTTCATTCTCTGAGTAATTTTGAGTAAAGATTTCAGCATTTGATTTTAAAACTGTAGCTAAGGATTATTTAATTATTAAGTTTTCTCTTTAAAAATCTGGAATTTGTTATTTTGGGGTGTAGAAGTTGAAATTACATTTTAATTCTTTTACACTCTCCCACAGAAACAGAGGATGTTAATCCAGAGCGAGGGGTAAATTACTTAATATAGCTGAAATCAATTTGAATTATAAGTCATCTGTGCACATGTAGAACTTTTGTATTAATGCTAATGCCACAGTTCAAGGTGTAACGCCACAGCTGGACTAAACACGGAATTAATGGTAAGTTGAGTAAACAGGACAGAAAAATGTACAGGTGGCTTGTGCTTTTTTAGGAAAAAGGATGAAAATGAATGTTCCTTATGTGGAAACATCAGAAGCTTCTCAGAGAGCAGGAATATGGAGTAGTCTTCATAGGAAATTCAGAATATAGAACTTTTTTCTTAGGTAATTGATTACAAGATGACTATTTTTGGGCCTGTCTTATATAAAAGGTTTTAGAGGGGTATTGTTAGGGCAACCCTCAGTGTAATTAATAGATATTCTTATTTAACCTCAGACAAAGGCTCGAACTACAAAGCTTGAGAGAAACATTTAACTTTTTGCATGCTTGTCACAAACATTTATAGAAGTTGGGAATCTTGACACTGACAGTTTTTTCTTTGGATCTGCTTTTCTATTGCTATTGGAGGTTCTGTACTCTCAGGTGTGGCGTCCGAAGAGACAAACCATTAATTTATTGTTGTTAATATGGCAAAGGCAGTGTTGGCCAGAGCAAAGTGTGGAGAGAATCATGGCATAGCTTAAATGTTCCCTTATTTAAAAAGGAAGAAAAAAAAAAAGACAAATCCAGTTGTTCCCAGAAACTGTTGTGCCTTAACTGTTATATCTTGGTGTCATTAATGTTTCCCAATTAAAAAATGCACTTTAGATGTGGCAGCATAGAAGCATTTTGGCCTCGCATATAGGACAATGTCCAAGTACCTAGGAGCAGTCTGTCTTCAGGCTGAGGCTCCAGCTTTTGCAGGGAAAAGTGGATGATCTCTGGAGAGAGATCAGTCTATGGGCTGGTTCTCCCTTTTATTTACATCTTCCCTTTGGATCAATGAGAATGAATAGCGTATGACAGTTTTAAGTATGCATAAAAGATAACTAGAAATGTAATGGTGCCTGGAATATGATGCAAATTCTGTTTTTTAAAAGGAAGTGATGCGAGTTCTGATGTTAAAACGGTACAATCGGTGCTCTTCCTGCCTGGAACATAGAAGAAAAATGTATTTTTTTTTTTCTGGTGTTTGCAAGCTTAAGTACTTCTTCATGTTCCAGATAGCATTATAAAACCATTCACTTTGCAGTTGGACACCTTTGTAGCAAAAAAAAAAAAAGGAATTAGATGCTATTAGCCCAATCTTCTTGTTTGTCGATGCTTTCTTTAGACTGGGCGGAGACTCATCAGACATGTAGAATGAGCAAAAGAGAGGCCAGGAAAGACAACTGGAAAGAAAACAAAACCTCTTATAGAGCTAAAAGCTCTGCATACGTTGTAATCCAATCATACGCCATACTTACAATTCTATGAGAGACTTAGATCATTTAAGTCCTGTCACTGGCTTTCTGCACAGAAAAGAACTGGCCCATCTGTAGAGAGTAGAGCAGAACTTCTAATCAAAACTGCTGGATGGATTTAGCAGTTGTTTGTTGTTCCTGCTGGTTTTTGCATGACCAGATTAAAAGAGTCTGTTGCTTATTGTCACTGTAGGGGATGGTTTTACTCTTGTTTGGAAAAACCCTTGAGGAAGGTGGTATTATTTAGGAAAGATGGAATTACGTTGAATAAAGGCAACTGTTCAGATGCCCTGGTACTTCAGTCAGATAAAAGTCCTCATACTTTCTTGAATAAAGCATGTATTCAAATGAATAGGTGTATGTCTCTTGCTAGGTGCCTAATTTCAGAACCATTTTAGACTTGCATTACTTCTGAAATGGTGATTATTTTCATAGAATCATAGAACCATAAAATGTGAGGGGTTGGAAGGGACCTCTGGAGATCATCAAGTCCAACCCCCCTGCCAAGCAGGACCAGAGAATCTAGGG
>JAVSBS010021490.1:0-87690 GCA_033124195.1 Coracias cyanogaster
TGTTCATGCACTAAGGCTGCTAAAATGATTCACTCAATAGCTCTGTCCACACGCCTCTCTTTACATGCTGATTGGCTGGGGCTCCTACTGCATTTCTTGCTTGGTCTGCTGTTCTCTTGCCAAGTTTCTGCTCTGTAGTATTTACTTGTTCAGTCTCTTATCACTTCCTTCTCTCCTTGAGACTGTCCAGCCTCTTCACATGGTTATCTGCTCAAGGTCAATGTCCATCATCCTCATCTCTGAGTCCTCAGTCCAACTGTGGACCCCTCCAGTGACAAACATGCAACTATAGCTGCAGACAGAGCTGGAGAGATGGACTCTTCCGTTCCTCTGAAATGTTGGACATCCTTGATTTTCTGGATTAATAAACACTGCACGGACCCTACCTTGCATCCCAGTCTCATGGCACAGTGTGTAACCATCAGAAGACTCACCAGCTGTGTTTAAAGTTTATTGGGAAACAACTACTCAGATCTGGTCTGCTAAAGTCAAGGCTACGAATACAGACAAGTATTGGTATATCTGAGTCCACAGTTTAAAACAGTTATCTTGTAGAGCAAATGACATAACAAAGTAAGGCATATACCCCACATCCTGAGTTCCTAAAAGAAGTCCTGAGTTACCTGAGAAATTTCTAGAAATTTGTGAAATTGGGAATACAGAAAATGTGTTTCAGCTGCTGTTTGAATATCTGCAGTTTGAAGGCTGAACGCTTCAACCCTTAATCCCCAGGAGTCCCAAGTCATTTGCCTGTGACACAGCTGCCCAAGACTCCCAAATTCAGGAACAAGAGGTTAAAAAAATAAAAAATACAAAGCCACATTTGAATTACAGGAACATGAAACTCTCTGGAATTTATTTGATTAGACTGTTCTAAAAAAACCCATCAAGATTCTAAAAAAGATCACTGAACTGATTGCTCCTCTCTCTCTAAAATATGGTAAGAAAAATAAACAGAGTCTGTATTATGAGCACCTTCAATAGAAATTTGAACACCTGGGAAATGTCAATTGATATAAAATAACTTCCATGCACATACAATGATTATGTGTCATATAGAAATTAAGTGCATAGGTATGGCAGTACACAAAAGCTACTTAACCATCAAGTGAAATACACTCAGACTTCTAAACTCTGTTAATTTAATGGTCATCTGCCAAGGGCTAACTGGCAGGAGATGAAAATCTACTTAACATAGATTTTACTTAATTTAGGAGTCATAATCTAAAAAACCTGTTCAAACACTGCTAAGCCTCTCTGAAGTGCTGACTGCTTAGAAGAAAAAAAAAGAAATTGCTCCCTTTTGTTGCAGTACAGCAAAAGAAAACCCTCAAAGTCTTAGAAAGTTTCCTGCCACAGGAAAGCACTATGCACACACGTAATGACTTTTCTAATTTTGCAGGAAGACTGTCTGTGCAATAATTTTAACTCCCCTTAACCCTGGGGAAATTCTTCTCTGAGGTTAGTCCTGTACTCAGAAGGACAGGTCCTCTATTTCCAGCCAGTTACTTGAACTAAAAGCATTCAAAAATGGGTATTTAAATCGAACCTCTGAGATTTGTATCTGGATATTTACACAGAAAGAAACTCCTCTTTGAGGATTTAACTACATAATATTTCCTCAAGAACAAAAGGAGAATCAAGCTCTAAATGGAGAGTTTTAAATGACAGAGAGTCCTTCTAACATGTCTGTAGAAGGCTTTATTTGGCTGGAAGAATTATCTTCTCTCATTATAAATTGTTACGCCTAGTGCAGGAAAAAGAAATATGCTGCAAACCCAGCTTCTAATGACCTTTTCTCACAAAATGTGTTTCTGCTGAGGTACAAACAGTAGAAGAGATACAATTCCAGATGATATATTTTGTTCCCATTACACAAAACAGGATTTCATCATGTGAAAGAGCAATGGGAGTCCCCAGTGTGACTACTCTATTACAAAGAAAAGCACCTCTTTGAAAATTAACGAACATTAAATATTTGTACAGTCAAATGAAGATCTGTTTTCAGGGAACTGGTTGCCCTTTGTTCTTGGGGTCTAAGCTGGGAATGGTTCAAAATAAATAATGAAGTTAGTAGCCATGAATAACAATGATGAAATATTAGGGGTGAGATGACCACTTTCAAACTTGTATTACCAATCTGATTACATGACATGCTAAACACACACTTCTTTCTTTATTAAGGAACAGCAGCGATATTATATGATTGCAGAGATATATATTTTCAGCTTTGCAGAAAAGGACCTGGGGGTCCTGGTGGACACCAAGTTGACCGTGAGTCAGCAATGTGCCCTTGTGGCAAATAAGGCTAATTGGTATTCTGGGCTGCATTAGAGAAAAAGTATTGGCAGCAGAATGAGAGAAGAGATCATTTCCCTCTATTCAGCACTGGTGAGGTCACACCTGGAGTGCTGGGTCCAGTTCTGGGCTCCTCAGTACACAAGAGACATGGACAACCTAGAAAGAGTCCAGTAAAGGGTCACAAAGAGTACTGGCATTTCTCCTATGAGAGCTGGGGCTGTTCAGCCCAGAGAAGAGAAGGCTCAGGGGGATCTCATCAATGTGTACAAACACATGGAGGGAGGGTGGAAAGAGGACAGGGCCAGGCTCTTTTCAGTGGTGCCCAGTAACAGGACCAGAGGCAATGGGCACGAACAGAAACACAGGAGGTTCCCTCTGAACATCAGGGAACACTTTTTCACTCTGAGGGTGACTGAGCATTGGGACAGGTTGCCCAGAGAGGCAATGGGATCTCCCTCCTTAGACACCTTAAAAAGCCATCAGGATCAGTCCTGGGTAACTGGCTCTAGGTGGCCCTCCTTGAGCAGAGAGTTGAACCAGATGACCTCCAGAGGTCCCTTCCATCTTCAACCATTTTGTGATTCTGTGAAAGGAAAAGCTGTCACCTGCTTTCATAGCTTGGTCTGGTAATATTTCTACTCATTAGCTTCTGAAATTTTTCTTGAGACATGTAATTGCTGTACTCAAAAAATACAGTTTTGATGCTTTCCCCATGTGTGAAGGAGAACGACATTTAGCTCTTAAGAACAGGATAAACTGAAATTCTTACAAAGGCTTCTGAATGCCTTAATACTAGTATACATGAGTAACTGCAGAAAATACAAGGCCTTACTGGTTGGAAACAAAATCTCTCTCCCAGACAGCAGAGACTCCACTTTTCGTCCCCCAAACACCATCGACTCAACACACAGACCAAAGATACTCACATGCGATGCGGACATAGGCTTTCCGGCTCTTGGTGGTGCCTGCAGAGCTCCAGGCAACGCATTGACACCAGTAATCCTCCGGCCCAAAGAGCTCCTCAACTTGCTGGCGGGAAATCTCAATGCTTACCTCTCGGACAATCAGACCTGTCAGGGTACAAGCAATGCTGGTCAATATTAGGTTTAGAGACAGAAGGAAAAAAGTGCAGGTACAGAAGTCAGCTTGCAAAGTTGTTGTGAGTTGTTGTTACAGTTCTCTACCAATATCTACTCAGCAACATGTCTGTCATAAGGATGTGAGGAAGAAAACAAACCACTTTATCTGCATAATAAGTGGGTGAATGAAAAACTGATTTTTAATTTTATCCCATACTGCATGCGTTAGACAAATAAGAGGAACAGCACCTCAGTTGATATAAATTGTACCATGTCCCTGGGACGACTTACAAGTGATGATCCAGTCCAGTTTTATTTTCATATGAATATCATAAAACCACAGGGTCACTCAATTTATATGACTCCCTTAGCCCTCCTGTATTTAATCTCCTTGTGCTAGACAGATACAGCACAGGGGGAAGTCCTGTTCACTCTGACACTGAACTGCCCAGGAAATTGGATTTTACCATTGCAGAAAACATCCCGATGCTCTCTAATGATGGGCATGTGCTGCAGTATCGTTATTGCAAGCTGCAGTTTGGGGATTATTACTGTCACATATACTGCAGATACTGTGTTATTTTTTTAGGTGATTTTATAATATATAGTGTAATACACTTCAGCGCCTGACAATCTCCCTGGACCTGCCCTCCACAACGCATCTCAGTGCAACACCCTCAAACCCACAGTTGCACCAATAATGACAGTCACCCACTTGCTATCCTTCCCAGCAGACCAATATTTGCCCACATTTTCCACACGGTGCTCTCTATTGGGAAGCCATTTTGCTTCTTCTAAGTGTAAGGAAATACTGTGGTGTCTCAGTCACCGCTACAAGGATGCGGTAAGCACAAGTAATGTGCTAATCCTCTAATGACAACCACTGTGTTTCATACTGACACAACCTCTTTCACTGCCTCAAAATGCACTGCCTGGTCAAAATGCTCTTAATTCCAGCCAAGATACTGGTTAGGGGTGGGAGAGAGTGCTTACACCTCCTGTCAGCATGTTTGGTCTTTGTTGCTAATGCCAAATTATCAATATACTTCTAATGTGTGTCTGGCTGTAGAAAACACTGTCGCCATTTCAAAAATGCAGTCTTGCAAACCACCTTGAATATATACATTCACATACGAATAGTTTCTGTAGTGGGACTGATTTTCTTTTTCCTTCCAGAATTGCCAGGAAAGTCAACTGAAATATCCTTGGACCACAGCATGCACAGTTTGTCCCCATCATCGAACACCAAAGGGCAGGTCCTTCTGTTGAGCACAGACTTGAGCCCGCAGAGGCCAGCTACTCTCAGCCTCCTGCCACATGGCTTACAAGGTGATATTCATAACATGAATGTTCCCAATTGTACAGCACAGTGCGTTCCTCAAGCACTGGAAACCAGGCCAGCTCTCTGATTTGCCTCCAGCCTCACAGAGGCTCCATTCAGGGAGCCAACGATTAATTACTGTTTGTACACAGTTGTGCACTGTCACTGAGGCTGCATGCTGTTTGCATCCAAAACTTGGTTAAAAACTTAACAGCAGAAAGGAATTCATGCATGTAATACCATAGACTTCTCTGGTGGGAATGCCTTCTAATGAGATGCATTTTCTTGCTAGAGACTATCCTAGCCTAGCTCCCTCTTTATTTCATTATCCTTGACATGTTTAGCCATTGAATAATCAGCTACTTTGGGGGAAACACTTAATAGCTTTCCTCCTTGAAATGAAATACTCAAAATATGGCAACTGCACTCCAAAGAATGGAGAAATAAAATGGAAATCAAAGTGGTGCACGGGCATTTGATATGCAGTGAACACTGTGTTATAAACTTGTTCTGCTTTGATGAGCTAATTTGGCTCCAAAAGGGATCTGAGGGAGAGCTTTTGTCCTGTTGAGAAGAGCATGAAGAGGGTGGGGAGGGAGCATGTACATTACATGCATTAAAATGGTTATATTTTCCCAGTGCAACTGCTGCTAGCCTAAAGATTACTTCAGTTCATTCCCAGTTTTTATAGCACTAGCCCAGGGAGCCTTTGAAGGTTACATTATTATGTTTTTATAATAAGGCTGATTATGACAGAGCTTGATGGAAAAGTGAACTTTGTTACCTAAGGGCTAAAACAAGCAGGCTTATAATGACAGTGCTGGTTAATAATGACAATGAAATAGTCTTAACATTCTGGACACAAACACCGTTTTCCAATAGTCTGTTGGATATACAAAACCATACAATAAATAGCTCCCACTGAACACACTAGCAGAACTTTTTACCTCTGACTTCCTGAGATGCTTCCTAACTCAAAATAACAAGCTACTCCAGGTAATGTGTTTTGGGACAGCCATGAATTACTGATAGGTTCCAGTTACTCAAAGTAATTTGGCCTTTGATCTTTGAGTAATATCAACAGTTGTGCCATGACCAAAGAGATGCACGGCTTCTTTACATACCAAATAGACATCACCTCCTTCTGCTAACAAGCAAAAAATATTGTTGTGTTTTTGTCTCTAAGGTAAATGTATCAAACTAGTTGGTGATGCCATGAGATCATCTGGAATGTAAGGATCTATGGGCAGAACTCAAAACTGATTCAACCACTCCTTCCCAGCATTGCTCATTGGCATCTCATTGCACAAAGAGCCGCAATGACTTAGGAGAAACATCTCACCACCTGAATAGTACCCAGCCTCAGACTCTGGGACAAGCGCAAAAGGATGTGTTTCCCTTGTTGTACCAACTCATAATCCTATTCCTTCTGCTAACACATTTCAACATAACCCCTAACAGAAAATCTCTCTCGAGGCTAGATTACAAAGACCATGATTTGCCGAGATACCTCAGATAGAAACTGCCTTGTTACCAGCTGACACACTGCTGTACATCAGATTTCACAGAGAAGTTGCTACAGTCTGTCTGCTTTCATTCAGGAGTGTATTGCTTATCCACCTCATGTGGGCACCAAGTACAGGATAACCCTGGTATGATGACTTCGGGTATCTTCATCTTATTCCTGTTGAAGCTGCATCTGCTGCTACATCAAAGAACAGTAGCTGGAATCATGAAAAAAGGCTAAACACACTATGTCTCAGTATTTTCAGACAATGTGATATGTTGTGCCTGTAGTTCGGGCAAATGTTTATCAAATTGTTTGATTATAGGTGAGTGAATAACCTCTGAGTGCAAAATTTAGAAGTCACTGTATAAAATGAGTCCCTATATTTTGCCTAAATATATTTAGGATAAGACAGGTTAAGATCAGAAATTTATTCAGCAGATACCCTACCTGGTATTGGCCAATATCTCCTCTATCTTACCTTCTTTGTCAGAAAAATACCGATTTTTCCAGTCTAGTTCCTCATGTGGCTAACCTACACAGCAGGTGAAGATATGCAGCATAAATGTTTTCTCACAACACTTGAGAAAGCTACACATTTCCAGAATTAATATAATCACATAGATGGTGGCACAATCCACAAGAAGTCAGGTTCTTCCTATTTTAAAGCAATGCAGCAACAAACACAGCTGAACGGAGATAACAGAAATGTGGGCAGCTAGAATGCTTGACATTCTAATGTGTATAAATCCATAAAAACCATCTATATAGTATTTCTAACTTACACTCTCCCTGTGATGAATAGCTAGAATATGACAGGGAAAAAGCATTTGCTTGCACTGTCCAAACTTGATTTGCATTCAACGAAGTGAGAACTGTTTCTGTAGGCTCTTGCAGCCCATCTGGATCTTGGGTATGAAGACAGATATGTGAAGATATTTGGTCTAATTATCACTGCCCTATCTCTGGCAACAAGAATATTGTGAAGAGAAGAGCTCTAAAACAAAAGAGCAGAAAATCTAAGTAATTTAAAGCAATTTTCCAAAATAAACAGTAATTATATCTTAAGATTGTTCACTGAAAAAAACATAGATGATTAAAAATGCATCCCCAGGTTACTGGGCTCTTCCTGCATAAGCGTTTATTTTTTGATCTCAGTGAATAACTGCACCATTCCCAAGACAGAAGCAATATAAGAAGTTTTACAACTTGAGTACAAGGAAGTAAAAAAATCTCAAAAAAATAAAACCCCAAAGCTAAAATATTTCCTGTCATCTCTGGGTCCTTAGCACAGATCTGGATCTGCTGGGTTATAAAAGATGTCACAGAGGTTGCTCAAGGCTGGAGCTATTTATTCACACAGACCAGTCAGATTTAACACACTTACCTAAACCCGGCACCAGAGAAAGATATTACATTGGTGGAATTTCCCTAAAGAGAGGTCCAAAGTCCTGTAGCCATTAGAAGACTAATGTCTACATATCCTTTCGCCCCTAATAGTTTTCTGTCCAGTTGAGGAGGGAGGATAGCTTACAAGAAGGCTCAGGCTGTTTGGCATAATCAGTCAGCAATTATGTCCCTGTCCCATGATGAAGCAAGTAAGTTCCCCATAAACGGCAATTTTTTGCATATTTAGTAGCACAGCATATATAATTATTCATTTCAATAAAATAAATGTATCTCTGGGACTAATACAACTTGTGCTCTGGAAAGGAGTAGGAAGGAAGAGAATGGTACTTCTTTCTATATCTGCACATTAATGAGGGATTAATGGGCGGAGAGAGGCAGAGGGCGGAGGGAGCCTTGTTCACTCTGCCTACTGCTAATGTGTGCAGCTGAGTAAGCACAAGGGAGAGGCTCAGGTTGATGGTATATATAAAAATAAAATTACTACTCCTCCTGGAGCAAAAGGAAGTGTGAAGAGGGAATAGTGCCTTATATGCATGGTCTTTTATTATAAGCTGTATCCTAGAAACACAATCAAGCAAAGACACACTTCATTCACACAGTCCCCAGGCGCTTAACTTAGCTGGCTATACAAATTGTGAGGTAGATTATCTGGTCTTCAGACACAGAAATGTTATCTTTTTTAGTGTATGCAAATGTAATGTAATTGTATGATATTATGGTAGATTATTAGTAACTGCAATAATAACTCATGGGTTCCATATTGCAACCACCAAAGTAATTGGCAAATTTCCCAATGATTTTAATAGAAGCAGATTTGCCAATCAGACTCATTTCTTTCTAGAGGGAAACAAAAATGTCTTGTAAGGTTCTGCAGCTGAATATGACTGCTCAAGACAAGAAATGATAACTGTAAATGTCTGAAAAGAGAAGGCTATTATCAATTAATCAAATGTAATTACCCAGCCTGGAGTCACTCCAGGTCACAGAGTTAGTATCTACACCTCACTGGGCATCATTCTGCTAATAAATTATGTTGATATATTTTGGCTGCTGTAAATGTTCGGCATTTGATATTAATACCCCACATGTGTGAAAATATTCCTCAGGACTTTGATAGAGCAATTTTTGTGGAAGCATTATATTGGCATGTGTTTGACCCTCTGGCACAACACTAAACAGGAGCTATTTAGTTGCAAGACTAAACGGCGCTTAGAAACTCTAATAAACTGCATGGATAATTTGCTTATTTTCTCTGCAAGCAGAAGTTCAAATGATTTCTGTGTTTTTGTGCTTTCGTTCACCAAAAGGTGTTTCATTAATTAGTAATCACATACGCCATAGAACACATTTCTCAAGGAGACGGAACTTTATGACCTACTGGTCTGGAAAAAGACATTACTGTAATACATGCATATAGATTGCAGGTGTATCACAGCCACTGTAAATAAGTATGGAAATACAGCCCATTTTCATGCAGGTAACTTGCAACCCTTTACAAGTTCAATTTCTTGAAATCAGTGCTCAGAGCACTCTCCTAAACCTAATGTTCAGTGCTGTTGGCTCCCTCCCTGCTTTAACAGGCCCAGATTCCACCCAAATCTCCCTCCCTGCTGTGCAGTGAGGACACAGAGGGCAGGGACAATGCTTCTTGATGATGCAGAAGAGGCTTTGGGGAGTCAGCAGAACAGCTCTGGGGTAGGGGGATTCCTCTGCATGTCCATGCAACACATGCTAGACATAGAGAAAAATGCAGGGACTTGCTCAGTCTTAAAATAAATAAATCAGTGCCAGTGTCCTGGTTTCAGCTGAGATAGAGTTAATTTTCTTCCTAGTAGTTGGTATAGTGCTGCATTTTGGATTTAGTACGAGAATAATGTTGATAACATGCCCATGTTTTCTGTTATTGCTAAGTAGCGTTTATACTAAATCAAGGACTTCTCAGCTTCTCATGACCTGCCAATGAGAAGGCTGGAAGGGCACAAGAAGTTGCGAGGGGACACAGCCAGCACTGGTGACCCAAACTGGCCAAAGGTATATTCCATACCATATGATGTCATGCCCAGTATATAAACTGGGGGGAAGGCTGGCCAAGGGCCGCTGTTCGGGAACTGACTGGTTGGCGAGTGGTGAGCAATTGCATTGTCTATCACTTGTTTTGTATACTCTAATTCTTTTATTATTAAAAATTTTAAAAATATTATTATTATTTTCTTTTTTTTTTTTTTTCTGTCCTATTAAACTGCCTTTATCTTAATCCAAAAGCTTTACTTTTTTTTCCTGATTCTGTCTGGCTCTGTGGTATTTAGTTGCCAGCTGGGGTTAAACCACAACAACCAGTCTGAAACAGTCCGTGCTTTCTGACTCACAGTTCCTTTTTCTAGCTGTTAGGACTAGGAAAGAAACGTGCATGAATACTTTTAAAATGTTGCACAGTCAGGGCAGATTGGAATGACATAAGTATACAGCCTTTTTAATGCAAGACAATGGTGCAAGGAGAATCCTGATACCAAAAAGGAAAGTTGGAGTTTTGCAATAATTTCAGCAGGGGCTGGATTATCTCCTTAGTATTTGGCAAAAAGTATGAAAGCATCTTCAGTTCTCATAGTCGCCATCTGTCCTACATTTCATACAAAGCTTCATCCAACAATCCCTAAAACAGCATTTTACCTTTTGCCTCATGAAAATGGCAAAAACCATATACCAAAGTGGTATGACTGTAAACAGACTTAATAAAAAGGTAAAGACATTGCTTTCTTATTATGCAGTCCTTTGTCAGTAGATTGTTCTCTGATGGTAAAAGTTAAGTGACCGAAGCCAAGAATTATGATCTTTTTACTTACCAATAGCCCAGAATGACCTGTCTGATTTAGCTGATCACTCATCACAGGTGCTATAAACAACCTGTCTTTGTAGCAGAAGGTTGATCTCTGTACTTGGTGAAATAACCCTTTTACAGAAGTAAAAATAAAATCAACATTATGCCAGAATTGAAATTTATTTACCTTCTTGCTGAGATAGGTCCCTCACAGTCCGAGAGTTATTCCTCTCACATATATCAGAGTACTTAAGCTATGGAATTTGGTGTTTAAAAAAAGAATAAATAGGCTATGCACATGAAGAACAGCTTCAAGTATTAAAGATTTTGCTGAGAAAAATGTACTCTGTGCATCCTAATGGGATAGAGATGATTGCATAATAGCACACTTTGCCTATAGCTTATTTTCTATATAAAGTAACTGTAATCTTAACAAAAGATAGATATCTAGAGATAGCTTAAAAGAGCAAACAGCTTTAACATGCAGTAATCCTTCATGCTGTGACTGCATGCACCTGGCTTTGCCTCAGTACTGCTTCTCTGTAAATTGTGGCTCGCTGGTCATATGAAATGACTGCATGAATATGACAATTTTCCACAAATATTAGCTTAAATATTTAAATTAAAGGCTTCCAGCCACTTTTGCTCCCTTCATAACTTTCTCTTTAAGAAACAGATACATTCCTAACTTAAATTAATACAGATGAACAGCCTAATAAAGTCAAGTTTGCCTCAAAACTGATGTCAAGTTTGCACTGGTTTGCATGAGTTAGCTCTAGTATTTAATTACCAGCTAATGGTAGGGAGTTAAGTTAAAATCCCAGCTTCCCTCCTATTTTTTAACTGACGTACACAAAGCTTACAAAAGGCTGTCTTCAGAGGGATTTTACTTTGAGCTGGCACTAAAGAACACACGTTCTGTTTGGGTTTTATTTTCTTTTAGTGAAAACAAGGCCTTTTTGTTCTTTTGCCATTAATATTTGAAGGACCAAGTTGTGTAAGATGCAGGGAAGATTTCAGAGCTGAGTTCTTGAATTCTGGTAGAAAGCAAAGCAGGTGCCGAAGGTGGGCAGAACAGCCCTGTGGGCTTCTCCCCTTGTGGAAGGTAAAACAGTCCCTTTGCTATCTTCTCCCCTGGCCAACCTCGGCAGCAGACTGTTTTATATAAGCCTTGAACTATTGCTGTTTAATACTTTAGAATAGCATTGAATTGCTTGTTCTCAGCCTATAAACAGTTCAGAGACAAAGGAAAATCACAAACTCCCCCTTTTGTTTAAATGAAGGCTATTTTCTGGTTGATGGCATTTTTTACTAATATGCACAAATTGCTCCAAAATGTGTTGTTCTCTTCCACACATAACATTGTGTGCCTATTGTTGCCACTTTCTTTATACCCTTTTTCTGGTACAAATGTAATAATCATGCTGCGGTGCAGTAGCACTCCAAAGAAAACTTCACTACAAGCATATATTTACGTTCAACCATGGGCGCCATTATTACCAAACTCACACAGCCTGAGGTCTAGGAGCAGAAACAAATGCCAGTCAAAGCATCTTGACCCAAGCCATCCTGACACTAAGTAAGAGAAGGGAAGAAGAGAGGTCATCCACACAGGAAAGCATGAATATGAGCTCTTAGCAGCTCCAGCTTTTGGGTCAAAGCCCAATCTTCCCTTCCTTTGGATGAGGCACGTGCAGCTGAGAAAAGATGTTGTTTGTTTGGGTTTTTTTTTTTTTTTTACAAGGGCCAAGAAAAAGATGTGCCAATGGCTCATGTTTTACTTAAAGCTGCAGTTGAGACTTCGCAAACAAAATCTGTGCACTTTTTATTTCTGGTTCAGAGGATTTACATGCTCTTTCTAACGATCTGGGCCTTCAGCAGTGGGTAATGCTTCCCAGTCCCCAGCTTAGTGCTCATGCAAAATTGAAGCACTTTTGAGGCAGTTTAGAGCCTACAGATGAATCTCAATGTGCAGGCAAAAAGGAATAATGGTTGTTTAGCACTTCACTAGAAGAAACCAAGCAAATTATGAAAAAAAAAAATCTATTGAACTTCAAACATCTGGGAAGGCAACCAAGAGCATCTGAATTTTGAACAGCCTGTTTACATTCCCTTTGCATGAAAGGAGGGGGGAAATGAATGATATGCGGATTTATGTGTAAATTTTTATATAAAAATACACACCAAGTTGTAGATGTTATTGCCTTACTGACATATACGTGTGTATATCTATATAAAACATGTATCTGCATATGTACTTCTGTACCACACCCACTCTGTGTGGTTTCAAGAAGCTGAGAAAATGTGAAAATGCTTTATTTCTGTGAACTTGAAGAGATGACACAGTTCAGTGGCTGGTGCAGCTATTGTGGGAACAAGGAGAGTCGCAACTGACACAAGGGGTCACTCGGGAGCCTTCCTCAGCAGCTGTTTTCCTATTTCTCAGTCCACAGTATGCAGGAATAGCAGGCTGGGGGAGAAATGTAAAAGCCCCAGCATTTTTTGCCATTGTTCTGCATGCTAGGGATGGCATTTCACAGATGACTTTGGTATCTTGAAAAAAAAAAAATGAAAAGAAAAAAGAAAAAGGCAAACAGCTGCTTTCAAAGCAGCTTTGTCCTGTGCTCTGTCAAGTGAAGTGACTTTTTCCAGACTGAGATGAAGCTCTGGGAATTTACTGTCTGCTCCTCCATCCAGTATGTTTTCAAGGCTGTGCCAGGGCAGCAGTCAAAACACCAGCTCCTGAATGCCAGGAGATTTTTCTTAGTTTGTAGCGAATAAAAAAATCATTGCAGGAAGGGGTGTGAAAAGGCTGTCTGGTTGGTGGTCACAGAAGTCATTTGGTGTGTACATGTTTCTGGATACAGCACAGCTCATGATCCCCGTCAGCTACAGCAAGGCACCAGGGATGTGAGCAACTTGCTCTGCAGATCCATGAGACTCTGATATGAAAAAAGACCTTTTTCATTATGTAAGTAAATGCAGTCAACAGAACCCCTGTAATTCTGGCCGCCTTTTGTTGTTTTTTTTCTTGGCACCCACTTTGACTGAATTCCAATACTGGTTTCCACCGCAGTTGAAGAACAAAAGATTAAAACTAAACCCCAAAGCAAGCCTGATCCACTTCTAGGCATCGTTATTCTTCAGGCCTGGCAATTCTTACTTGTCTTCAGAGGAGGGCACAGCAACCAACTCAGGTGCAGCATCAGCACTCATTACAGAAACATCATTATACAAAGCACTGGGAAGCCAAAAGCAGCAATCAACCAACCAAGATCTTCTCTAAAATCAAAACCTGGGAGCAAATAATAGGAGACACTGCGAGAGCCTAAAGATCAGTATTCAGAGGAAAGCAGAAACACAGAAGAGTCTGACAAAAGACTCCCTTTCTGCTCTCACGCACAAAATATGAAGAGGGATGAGAAGTTATGAGGAATTGTGAAGGGCAACCCATCAAAACCTGATGAGAAAGAGCTGTACATAACCTTGCAGGTGAATGGCAGGCCTGCTGGTACCTACCACATCATGCTGCTCATTTATGTACGAAACAGGAATTCATGGGAATGACAAAATGAATACAGGCGGTAAACCTGCAAAGGCAGCACAAAATTAGATCCTGTACAGGTCAGAGCTGCATGTGCCAGCACCTCTCTTTCCCTTACAAGTCAGCAATGATTTGGTACCCTACCTGCATGCTGAAAAAAGTCTTACTAAATCTGATCTGTGTGCAATGGTTGTTCCATACAAATGGCTTTTTGAAAAAAAAAAAAAAAAAAAGGAATTTTTCTTCTGAGAATCATTTCATTGTCTAATGACCTAATAGAGGAAAAGGTAGAAGATACTACTCAGGTAATGAAGTACAACTTTACCCAGACATCAAAGGACTCAAGAAACCAACACTTAAATGTCTTGCACAATCATCAAGACTCCAATGTCTCTAAACAGCATTACACCACATTTCCAGTGACTGCATCAGACTATATATAACTTGTTCTCAATGAAGAAAAAACCAAGGTATAATTTGGACCTTCCATTTCCTTGAATACTTTCAGAGACTTCTGCAAAGATATTACGGACCTATTAGCCCTACTCATTCTCATATTTAATTAACAGGAAAAAACTAGACTTATAGGATGCAAGTGTTCCTGCCCCTGCACTGCCAGGGTGCTACTAACTGCAGTACCTCCATTTGACAGTACACAAGACCTTGGCTCTACTCTTCCATCATTTCTGTATCCAAAAAGCAGTTGTTTTCCATGTAGGTTAGCAGATGCAGGATGGAGACTAACCTCCAGGACTCGTTTCCAAACCAAGCTGATATTTATTAGCCTTTCAGGCACCAGCCCGCCCTCACCACAGGGACTCCAGATCCCACACAAAGGGCATGCGGCTCCAAAGGAGCCGGGGGACACGGACAGAAAAAGGAAGCATTGCTGTGCAAAGCCATGGCTAGCCTGAAGCTGGGGTGGGTGGACTGATGTCTGAAGATGTCTTTTGTGGAATTAATGGGATTATGAATGCGTAACGAAGAGTTTAATGAAAGAAAAAACTTGGAGGGAGATTAAGGTGTAGGCTGGAAATATTCAGAGGGGTATCATCAAATGCTTCAGATGAATGCACTAAGCATCCATATTCCTCTTCTTATTTTAAGTAACTTCCATTTCCTGTCTCAGATTCGTTTTTCTAGAAGCCCACAGGAAACCTTCAGGACAATTAGGCGAACAGCTGCAGATAGGAAGTTGATACTACAATAAGAAATTAATAAATATCCTAAAGCTTTTATCTTGGGGTTCCCAAAGCACTCTGCAGGGGTAAGTAACAGAGATGTTGAGGGATTTGCACAGAGATACATGGTGAATCCACAGAAAATTTGGAATAGGTAAATGACCTTCACTCACTCCAATAAAAATAACCACCATTTTGAATTTCTGTCCTACAAAATGGTGATTCTCTGCCTCTCTGTTTTAATTCTGAAGCTTCCAAAATGGCTCTTTTTTTCTATCAAAATATACTAATTACTCAAGATAAAAGTGGAAACTTTGCTTGCTTGCTTGCTTGCAAAAAATGTCTGCAGCAGCCTTGCTGTTGGGTATTCCCTTGATCTGGGCGTGCTGGGGGCCACGCTCCCAGCAGCTGATTTTGAAGACACAAACTGCAAGAAGAGAGAACTTCTCTTGCAGCAGTGATGGGCATAGGGCTCCTCTAACCTGGGAGAGTTGCCTGCCAGGCTATGGGGAGGGATAGGCAGGGCGAAGACAGCCCAAAATGACATAAAAAATGGCTGCAAACTAAATGTCAAACAGGAAAAAATTGTGGGTTTGTTCATATACTTCTATGTTAGTAAACAGCCTGTATTTCCCTGGAGAATTTCAGTTCTTTGGAGAAATAGAGTTGTCTGCTTCTTTCTGCACCAGCTGCAGCCTTTCAGACCATACATATAAATATGTTACGCTTACACCATCATTCCAAAGAGGGGACAGACTTCGAATTACTAAAGAAAATGGACTGTAGTATCAATTCTAACCCACATCTCAAAAACATTAACAGAAGCATTTGGGAAGAGCAACACAAACACATTTTTAAATGTCCTTGAAATGAGTTGGATTAGGGCAGAGTATTGAAGGAGCACAGCTAAAACTTGGCAATATGTTGCTGAGAAATAATTATTTTGAATCAGTGTGCTTGATGTTCGTAATGGATTTGATCCAATGATAAACAGAAAATAAAATGAATTGTGACAACAGTGGAATGAAAACAATCCTTATTTATGATATGTGGCTACCCTTACTAATATAACCCCAAGGTATTCTACCCTAGAGAGTCAAAATATTGCAGGCTAAGTATAACTGCAGCATTTAGCATCAATTGTCATCTCCATAGTGAAGTTAATAGCGATAATGGCCACATTTGTTCAGAAAAAAATAGCTTTTTTCCTTCCCTACTGGACTCTTGAAAAATAATACGGAGAATTAGGAATCTACAGCAGGTCAAGAAGCAAAAAGCTGATAAGGAAGGAAGATGTGCAGAGATGAAAAACAGCAAGGAAAGCAAAGGAAGATCAGTGGGTCAGAGAAAATGAGTAAAACATTACCCCTCCACATTCCTCTCCCTGAGCTGTGCTTACATGGGGGTAGGGGACACCTGAATTTTGTATTTGAGCTCCCAAATTAAGTTGTTTGACACTGGTATTCAGAAAAGTGCTATACTTAGAAACAATAGCTCTTCTTATTCATAAAAAAATAATATCACAAACAAGCACAACTTCTCAAAATGAGAGGCTGTTTGATAATCTTTGCTGTATAATCAAAGACCCTGCTTAAACAACATTCAAACAAGTTGGTGTGACTTCTGTTTTTAGGGCAACGCAGCCTTCTAAAATGTGGTGTCACAGACAGCAGAATAAATAGCTTTCATGAGATGTACACACAAGAGAGGAAGATAAAGCGACAGAGCATTGTGTGCTGGAAGTGATTTTCCTGCCTCTGTACATGGTGCCAGAAGAGCAGAGACAGTTGTTGTGATGGTTTCCCCACTGCTGTCTTGGCTGCAGCATCTTGTAAAGTGCTGTTTTAAAGGCAAAAGGGCAGACGTCAATCTTTGATCTTTCTGTTGAGAGGGTGATCTATTAAAGACTGAGCTAGCTGGGTACCTACTCCCTCAACAGGCTGCCAAACCCATTGCTTAAGGTAACAACCTCCTATTTGCCAGATCAATGCTGATCTTACGTCAAAAGCTGAGTCTTCTTTCATCAAACCTGCAAGTCATCCAAAAATACTTTATTAATGGGGAAAGGTAATGGTGGGAGGTCTGTGCGGGAATCAGCAGCGGCTGTGTAAAGGAACTGAAACAAAGAAGTCTAAGATTTCTGTCTGAAAAAAGAGCATACTCACCCCCTTCAGTGCAGTTCAATAAACCCTCTTAATAAAGACAAAGATGATATTCTAAGCCAGATTTGAACTTTAAAATTTCCATTGATTTGTGGGATGGCAGAGAGTTGAAGGGGCAGCTGAAGGGAAAATCCTTAGAGCCACCTATCCTCCTTGCTGAAGGCTGGGTGGCACTGGGGATGATCCTGGGGGACATTAGATCTTCTGAGAGCCTGCTTCTGAAGGCAGGACATGGGGAAAAGGATTGGCAACTTCTTCTGCTCCTTAATAGAGCCTCCCTCACCATGCCTTTCCTCTGAGATTGCACAGATAAGCCTGTTCATTCTGCATTACCTGGGGCCTCAGGCCAGGCTCAAGAGTCCTTATTTTGTCTTGCTGCTATTTGGGAACACATAGGTGATCATCAGCAAACTCCCTGAGCCCTCCTCTCCCTATGCATCCCAGCAAAAGAAGACAGAAAGTGTAGGCAATCATTAAAGCTGGCTGAATTGCCCAATATGTCTATTTAATTAGCACTTAGAAGAGTCCCAAATATTGTTTTCACCTTGCTTGAAGGAGGGAGAAGAACAACATGTCACTGGCATTGCAGAGGGCAAGCGGGTTTCTATAGATAATTTCACCTTAATAGTCATGCAGGAACTACTACAATACATATCCAAATTGAAAAGACAAAAACAAGCTCCCTGTAGTCGTGATTTTTCTCTGTTCTATATCACTGGGACGTGGAGCTTGATTTAGCAGCATTTAATCCCTCTGGGCAAATGAAAGGGGCGCAGGACACTGATTTTCTCTACATCCGCAAGACTCCCACCACTGTAGAATTGGTCTGCGTGTGTCTGAAAATATTTTTACATAAAAAGCACATGCAGAATAAAATCTTTTGCCATAGTTATTTTCAGAGGTATAGTAATTTGGAAAATGTGCACAAATTGCTCTAACAATTATTGACGCTATTGAGCTTCCTGCTCTGTGACAATGGAATTTTCTTGCCCCCAAAAGCATCAGCTCTGCAGGGTTCCTTTTACTTTTGTTGCTGTTATTTTTTATGACAGCCAGCCATAAAATTAAATGTGTTACCTCAAAACAACTTTCATCTTTGTTTTTTAAAACTAGTGTTCTTATTCTTTACCTACATTTTTCTACATTAATGGAAAAATATTCCAGTAAAAACATAAAAAAGACCATGTCCTGCCTTGTATTTCATGTACATAGGAAATGAAAGCGTCAAAGATGTGCACTAAAGATTTTCAAAGCACCCATTTGACTTCTTTATGAAAGTGCTTAGCTTTTGCCATAAAGAAGAAAAATTCCAGTGACTCTGAGGATTAAAAAACAGATTGTAATGATATTCTCTGTAAAGCTTCTGGCTTCTTGGACTCAATCATTGGAATTTCTTTTGCAAGGCTCTCTCTGCAGGCTAATTTAATTAAAGAAAGTGGTACCAGAACACCCTATCACTACTACTGTTCTCATCCTCTCCAACCAGAAGTCAACAACTCCCACAGAGCTGTCAACTCCCTGCGCATGTTCTTTACAGCAATGCTTTACCTACTGTTTAAAAAATATCGCACAGTGCAAAGTGCATATAACTCTTATTTTGTATCTTCTCTCTGTTACAAAGAGAAAAAAAACCAACATGGGAAAAAAATATAAGTATTTATTTTCCCTTCTTAAAAAAATTAACCTTCTTAATATATTCAACATTCCTATCTAGCAGCTCTCTTCAATGACAGCTCTGCCGCACTCTCATTCCATCTCTTGTGCCACTGCTATTGCTGTGCTGTTGTCTCTCGTTTTACCAATGACAGAAACAAATTTGCCCTATAAGAAGAGTTAATCATCTCTACATACATTTCATTCCTGGGCACAGGCTCGAAGTCCATGAACACATAATCTTTTGCAATCCTTCATGCATCATTTACAATCCAAAGATGATGTACCACCAGCATCACACCTGTATTTTAGTCCTCCTTCTTCCTGATTACCCATCTTTTAGAAAAGAAGGCACAGATGACCTTTATTTTTTTTTTTTTCTCTCATATATTTTATTGTCTTTTTGTTTTGTTTTCCTTTGCTTTGTTTTTCTACCTAATGAACTGAAAGAGAAAGCCTGGCTTCAAAACAGCAACAGAAGACTGCCTCAGCATGGTGCTCTTCTTAACTTTTCAGCATAACAGGCCTTAAGAATGGTAAAATATCAGGAAAGAATGCACTCAGTTTTCAGTTGCTGGGATTACATGACTGACGCAGCAGAAACACTGTGTAACTGAGATCCCTTTGAGCCCTAGGTGACCCATGTAAAGGCTAGACCTTACCTGGTTTGTGGAAAATTTCTCCAGCCTCTCTAACTTCAAGCCTGAAGCCAGCAGCCAGCCCCAAGGTTTGGGCTGCCTTCCCTGCACCACCCTCTGAGCAGCCCAGTCACTATCACTGTGCCCTAGGTTACAACAACTGCACTAGCTAGCCAAAAATAGCAAAAGAAACCAAAATACCCTCAAAAGTGGTAGAGTGAAAGGGCTTTGCCAGTCTGACTGGTGCAAGCTGCCAAGCCAACACCTGCTTCTTCAGGCACCAAAACAAATCCTCACAGTCACTGTCTCCTCTAACTTTATCACCATCTGAAGAAGATATTATTTTACCACTACCTTAAATACATTGTTTACTCATTTCTATACTATGTGTTATAAGCCCTAGATTCTGCCTACTTACAGGAAGGTGCACAAACACTGCAACCATGACATGCGTTTACCAACCTAGCAGCAACAACTAGGTTGACTGACAGATTTAAGTTCTGATTACAGTTTCATTTTAACAAGTTATTAGTGTGACTGGGTTTGTGGCTCTTGCGCTAATAATCTGATGTGCATGGCTTTTGACACTCTCCTCCCCCCCAAACTCTAGTAGATTATGTTAATCTCTAATTGGATATGGGTTTTATTTGCATATAATTGCTGCTGTATGTTATGCAAAACATTTGTTCCCTAATATACTCAGATGCATATCTTTTCAAGACTGGCCTTCTACATTTGTAGAATGCATTTTGCTTTATGGCATCATGAATTTCTACAATGAGTGATAGCTACCCTCCTACTTGTCCTTCTTCATTCCAGTTGACTCCCATGGATGAAAAAAAATGAAGATGTATTAAGTAACAAGAATTTCTTTTTTTAGTTTTTCTGCTGCAGTCAACTTTGTGGAAAAGCCAATTCTTACAAACAAATAAACAGGCCCAAAGTTTAATGCAGATTTTTTCTACAGCCTTTCTTCCTACACCCACCTTCTCTTTTTCAAGCTGAGAACACCACAGTACCGGTAAAAGCTCATGCTTTTGATCTCTGTGCAAATAAATGAGCTGAAACAAATAAAACTGAGTTCACAGGAGACTTCCAAGACATCTGGTGGAGTTATTTTTCTAAGTAATTAGACCGAGTGGTGGTGTAATTCCCAAATGAAAGGTACCTTCTTGCTAGGTATCCAGTTATTTCTCAGAGCCATCAAAACAGCAGTAAGTCCTACTTCTCTCCTTGCATGTGACTCCAACTCTACTGATTACCAGTCTTTCCAAATGGGAACAATAATCCATTTGATTTATGCTGGTTTAGTGCTCCAATTCTTAAACTTTTTTTTTTCTTCTTGGAATTGTGAAGGTCCTGTTTTTTTTTTCTGTGAATGTCATTGGGATTTCTGGTATTGACTGAGGAAGGATGAAGTTCTTGGCTTCCACCTTTTTTTTTCTTTTCCTTGCTTACCTACTGTAGTTCTCCTTCATACAAGCTCCATGGAGTAAGCAGGGAAGTGTCATGGTATAACAGCCAACTGCTTGCTCTGGATCAATACACTGCTCTAAATGGTGCCCAGGTATGTTTTCTCCTTTTTCCTTAATGCAACCTGAGTGAATTTCTCCTTTATTTTTTTTTTCTAACACATGTCCCAAAGAAAACATTATTCTAGGAACACCCAAATGCTTTTCTGCACTTTGGGGAGAATGTGGTTCTTGGTTTGTGACTATGAAACAGCACAACCACTGGGAATCTGTGACATGGGGAAGTGAACAGAGGGTAGACCTGCCTGAGAAAGCAACTCCCTTTTGTTTGTGCATGGTTCTTCCTGGTTCTTTGGGTTTTAAACTTGGGCAGGGTGCTCTACATGCTTTACTAACTGACTTGGATGCAGACACCACCTCTGTGCTGTAACAGCTAATGTTCAGTAATGCGAGATACAGAATTCACGGCTGTATCAAGAGTAAAGAAAAGTAGCTGTCATATGACATAGCTGCTAGATTTCAATGGTGAGCTTGATATGAATGCATTTTAATTCTCATCCCTCTATGATATAATGCAAACTCACCAGAGGTTTCATCTACTCTCTCATCCACCACATGGTCCTTCTGATGAACCCATTCACTGTTGCATTTAAAATAGATTTGCGTGGCTGGGCTCGCTTTGCAGTACAGATTCACGGGCTTGTTCTTCACAATGTAAGCCTCTTCAGGTTCAATGAGGAAGTGGGGCAATGGCTCTGGAGGGTCAGATGGAAAAGTTTCTGGAAGTTCATGAAAAAAATCATCATCTGTAGAGAAGAGACAAAAAGGACAAATGAAACAACTAAAATTTACCTGTAAAAGATTTACAAGCACTTTCTGAAAGTTTCAAAAGGAGTGTACTTTTAAAATAAAATGTTATCTTAGGAGCAGTCCTAGACTGAGATTTAAACACATTGCTGTTTTCAGACTAGAAGAAATTGTTCTTTACATCCTGGGCTCTCTTTCCTCTATGTGATGCAACAGGGATGTGCACATTCACATGACTGTGAATGGCCCTTTGTTATCATCACTGGCAATACTAGCAATAAAGCATTATGTTAGTACTTGGGAGAGTTGCCTGCAAAACCATAAAAAGAAATAATAGAAACTTTTGGAGGCTTCAAGGCCACACTTTTCAATAGTGACTTATCACACTGTTTAATCAAGTGCATGTGCATAGCTAGTATTGTCTGAGGCTGGTACAAATAGGAAATAGTGTCTTTCGTTTCAGATGAGCAATTTGAAATCTGCTCTAAGGGCAAAAGACTAAACGCAAGTCCAGTCTATGCCATTTTGTTCATACTCTGACTCTCTTGCAATGACTGCTTATGAAGGTGCCAAGCTACGCTTCATTTAATTAGTTTGCAGTATGCTCATCTTTGCAGTCCTCACTACTGAGAAGAACCAGGAGCTGGGAAAAGGGGCTGGGCAGCTGTAAGATGGCGACATTTTGGGTCAACACGGACACGTGCTACTGACATAAGGAACCTCTGCAACTCTAGTGCTGATGATACTGAATAAAGTCAATGCAAGAAGTCCAGAGAAGGAGGAAAATAATCCAATGCACAAGAGGCAACACTGAAAACACCTACCATGTACACTTTCCTTTCTCTCTCCTTCCTTCTTCACAAATTCCCCTTTAAACCCCTCTACCCCTTTCTGCAGAGGAAGACTTCCACATCAGAAAGCACCATTTCAGCAGAGAATAACCCTCTTCCCACCCTACTCCCCACCTGCCATCAGTGCAAAAGAACATCCAGGAGGCTTCCAGCCACAAAGGAATGGGAGGGCACCAACTACTGACAGTTCCACCAGCAGCAAGCTGACAGTCCTGAAGGCCTTATTTCATCTCCTCCTTTCTGCCTCTACACAGTTACGGATGTTGCTGATGAGCAATAAAACACCACAGAACATCAAACTAAAAATATTGGGGAAGGTATGCTACCTTCTCCCTGTCAATCTTTGCGAAGATGAAATGTCAGACAGCTACCTTCCTGTACCAAAGATATGCCTGTGCAGGTTGTGTCCAGAATTATAAGGGGCATGAAAGGCTCTCCTTCCAGCCACCACTTCTGCACAAAGAGAAGAAACAATAATAACAGATTAAAGAGACGGGGAAGAAGGCAGTATGATACCCATCCACATAGCTAGGTGGAGGTAGACCATACGTCTTTATCAGTAATAGGAATCCCTTACACAGCAAAAGATTTTGTGAATCTCTTGAACTATTTATGAAAAGAGCATATGTTCACCATTTGTTGTTTTTTTTTTTCCTCTTCATATTAACTTAAAAATACTCCTGCCTTTTTGGATGTCTCATTTTAAAAAGAGTAACACACTTGACTCACAACCACATCACTCCCTGAGAGCTAATAGAACTGAACTGGTTCAATGATAGAAAAAAGGGCCACTAAATAAGGCTTGGCATTTTTCTAGCAATGAGGAAATCTGTGACATTCTGTAACGATTCAATTTCCATCTCCAACTAATCATCTTCAAAAGCACCATATTAAATTTAATTTTTATCACTTTCCAATCCTTCCTTTTTTTCCTGCAGTTTCAGTTTCACTCTGACCACACTAGCCTCCTTTTTCTGCAATCCCATTTCCTCTTCCCATTAGGTATTTCTTCCTTGTTCCATTTTGCTCCCTATTTTTCTCCAAAGAGAAAGACAAGTTACAGTAAGTTAATAGGAGCCCACATTTGGTTTCATGACAAAGAGATATGTTTGAACAGAAGCGAGAGGCTTCTCAGCATTCCTCATCCCCTTCCATCTGCATCCCCCATCTTCCTCACTCCCTCCCTCTCACATGCGCTGCTCCATAGACATCCACAACACAGAAACATTAGAGATGAATCATTTCCCCTGAATTGCCACAGGACGTATCTTTTTCTTCTGGTCATTTAATTGCAAATCAGCGAGCAGACAGATGGAAACTAACAAAGCACACATATGTTTTATAATTAAACAAGTATTGCTTCACTAATTTCTGGTGACTGAAAGAACAAATTTATTTATTTTCACGACTAGATTTCTGCACATTATCAAAGACAATACTTACGCTGCCTGACCAATTAACTGCATCTTATCAAAGATGTAACTAGAAAGTCTAAAAGGAGGGATCAGCAAGCTGCAGAAAAGAAAAAAAGGTGGGTTTTGAAAATTATTTCTTTAAACAGCCTGGAGAATGTGTGTAGGCTTTGGCTTTCCCTCCTGAAGGTAACAGTTTCTAACATTTAAATATTCTTTAATGTTAAAGTGGATTCACAGTACTGCCCAGTACATGACAACCTAGTTTCACATTTTGATTGTGGCAATAGGTGTTTCTCACCACCAGCCTGGCACCCTGCAGGCAGGTACAAGCCAGTTTTCCTACTATCTTCTTGCTATAATTCCACCTTACTCTTCCTAAGCAACAATAAAGCCTAGCTTTATTTTTCCACACCCTTTCTCATTGATAGAGAGAGGCATCTGAACTGCTCTTAAATGTTAGGGATATAGACGGAAACCATTCACAAACTGTCACACAGAGTGCACAGAGGCTGCCTCATCCCTGGAAACTGGCATTTTTAAGTTCTGCAATTTTAGAATAAATAAGATAGTAGCTAAGACAGATTTTGGGGGGCTTTTTAAACTGGAGTATGTTCATTCAACCTCTGCCCTCATACTGCTGTTATTAGTAGCAACATTAAAGTTATTTTTTTATATAGAGCAGATTCTCAAGAGGAGCATCCAGAATATGACCACACCTGAGTTTTCCTGGCTTTGGCAGCAAAAAACCCAATCGCATTGCAAACCTAGTCCTACCTCCAGCAGCATTCAGGGCCCCTTGCTCCTGCTATTCACCACCGGAAGGTAACAGTCGGCATTATCAGCCTGTGTGAATCACAGAGGGAAGTCACTTGGTGTTCCCTGCATTTCTCAAAGAGATGGGATGGGCTGCTGTGGAGAGGAAAACCACTGCTCCCCACCCACCCAGGCACACCAGCCACCACCAGCTGACGTTGCAGGATAGTGGCTGGCAGGTGGACAGGGTGTGGTACTCGTCTCTCAAGATGAGGATGTGTTGAGGATGAAGAACATTATAGCCCTTCATGATGGCTTGCCCATCATGCAGGCACAGCTGCGGCATAGCTTAGGACAGTTGGCTGATTCAGCAGCTGATTTGGTACAGGGTTTTGAACCATCAACCTTAACATGCATTTGGATCCAAGTCTTCCATTTCATTTTTTTCAATTAGACTGATATGCTGTTACGCTTTCATTATAATGCTTGCAGCAACATGTGAGCATATTATAACAGAAGGGTAATTGTGTAACAAAATATTCTTCAAACCTCAACATAGATATTTACCTCTGAAAATGTCAATATAGGACATTTGACTGTGTTGAGATTTTTTGCAGCTCTCTACAAAATGAACTTTCAGTAACACTGAAGCAATCTCATGAATCTGTGTTTTCATGAGGCCACAGTTTCTACCAATCTAATAAACACTTCCATCTAAGTTTCTCCTGACCAGCTCTAGTTAAACACAGATCACTCCTCTGTCCATACAAAGACCAAACTCTGACTTAGGTTCTTCAGGGATGACTCTGTTATAACAATGTGGCCTGCTGGGCCTCTTTCTATAACTGGAATGGAGGCTGCTCCTTGTTGTGTGTTCCACTGCTATACGAGGGGATAAATCTTGCCTGAGACTTTGATCTGAATCTTCCTGACAGTTATCACTGCTTATTCAAAATGTTCCTCTCCCAACAGTGTAACAAAGCAGCAAACTTTATAACTCTTTTATTTAACTCTCCTAAGTAGTTAAACATTTTTTCTTCTATCTGGAGTAAAAAAGCTAATTAAACCATTTGGGAGTGATCTGGGAGTGCAGATACAAACAAACACTAAAAATTCACATACTTGATTTCCAATCATCATGTCAATGTCATGTGCAGCAAGTTCCCCTTACAACCTTGATCAAATGCAAATACAAGATACACATCGTTCTCCCCTGTTGTAACAAATCCCCTTCTGTGCTCAGTAACTTTGAGCTGCAAGTTTACTTCTGCAGTATGTCACATTCATCTTTATTTTCACATAATAAAGTGTACAGCCCATCTGTTGTTATTGACTGATTTATATTAGCAAGACAAAAGACCTGATTAATGGTACCGCTAAACTGGTTTCACTCATGTAATTCATTCACATTAAGAAAATAAATTTTTAAAAAGCCATTTTAATCTATAAATTTAATTTGGAATATTTTTTGCTGTTGCTGCCCCAAAGACAGATATGTTCTTTTATTTGTCTTCTGTAGTATCTGATAACTACTCTTTTTTTTAAAAAAAAAGCATGTCAAATGCAAAATCTATAGGAATCGGTGAAGTGCCACTGAAATTAGCATTGACAGAAGCTGGCATGGACTGCCACACACAAAGAAATTTTAGTTTAATTTTGGTTCAATTTTCTTGTAAGGCAAAACAAATCCTTACCTAACTCAGGAATATTTTGATGTTAGGAAAGGTCTTCATTCTTTTCATGCATTTGTTTGTAAAACTACCTATTACAGCTTTTCATGCATAACAAGTGAAAAAGGAGATTTTATGGTATACTTCCCTTTTTATGGACTGGTATCCTCGCTCTAATCTGTGGCAGGAAAATATTGTGCTCCATACACCAATCTATTCATCTCTAGATCACTAGTTTTATGACTATATATCAAGCTTTAATTTTCATCAACCCAGCATATAACTCGCTATATTTCTGAACTGCGAGACTTAAACTATTATTGCTTAGATCATAATATATTGGACCATTATCTCTTTGTGCGAGACCTGAAGCAAATTCTTCTCAAATGGAATTTACTTCAGAATGACTCAAGAGCAATTTAAAATGAATGGCTGCAAAGCTAATTCCATTTGCATTTGGATGCCCATCACTCCGCAAGATCATTCCCCTTTCGTTGCAAGAAAGGCAGCTGGAGTTAACTGTATGGATGGGATTTCTGTTCAGTTTTTTTAATGTTATGATTAAAAAGCTTTCTAGAGCAACAAGTACTGTTTACTGTGAAATTAACAGCAGGTGCTAGCTCAGTAAGACATCTTATCAGTATGGAGGCAAGAGCTTGGATTACAGTGCACACATTTTCAGGAAAGGAAAACTGCTCAGCTGGAAGTCTTTTAGTCACAGACTTTTCTGTCCTCCTAGGAAGGGCACATGGTATCACGGTACAACTAAATGGAAAGCAAAGAAGCAAAAAATCCTGTTTGCCATATAGCCTGCGTCCACCTTAGAGCCCCATAACACCAACAGAGCTATGAATCCAAAATTAGGCTAACTTGGATGAGAAATGGGAGAAAACAGGACTTCTAAGAACTACTAGCGAGTAGTCAGAGGGCCCTCTCAACCCCACCTCAGCCCTGGAGACCACACATGGACAGAGAATGGGCACAGCAAGCTGTAGCACAGCAAGAGAAAGCACATTTTCCTGCCCTGCCCGTGAAGAGGAGGAGCAGCAGGGTGGCTTTCTCAGCACTTATCCTCTGTCTGCCCTACCTCCAGCTCACTGCAAGGTGGGCATGCAATTTGGCAATCACATGTTATCCT
The DNA here is from genome assembly GCA_033124195.1 of Coracias cyanogaster. Taxonomy (NCBI): domain Eukaryota; kingdom Metazoa; phylum Chordata; class Aves; order Coraciiformes; family Coraciidae; genus Coracias; species Coracias cyanogaster. The sequence goes on from JAVSBS010021490.1 coordinate 27,718, forward strand.
TCAGCATCTCAAAAGTGGAAGATTTCACCAAATAGCCCAGGAAGATTGCAATTTCATAACAGCATAATACTTGGCCAGCTTGGGAGGCTGGCATCCACTTGCTTGTAGTTGAATTCACTGCAGGCCCTTACCTGCTGTAAGACAAAGCTTGGTTTTGTGGCAGCCCACAAGCCAGACAGTTGCTGAACCGTGCTGAACTCTCACAGGAGAACAAGGTCAGGCGAATTTCAGACTCAAATTTACTGAGCACCCACAAAATTAAATGCTCTTTTCAGCAGGGAAAGCAGAGTGCAGATATGGTCTGGGAAAAGTGATAGAGAAATCAATAGGGCATGAAATGTTCATCTTTTTTGGGTGACTTCAGACCAGAAAGAGAATAAATAAAGACCGCAAAGAGGAATGAACTTCCCCTGCACCTTCACTGGCTCAGTGAAGACCCTCCTAGCACGTCTCAGCTTAACAATACATCCCTGGGAGGTTAAACTCAAGCTTTGCAAGCACTTAGAGAACAAGGAACATATCGACTGAGTGGCTAGGTACAGATCAGAAGGCTGCTGGACAGAAGTCTCCCCCCTAAACACACACATATCAAACAAAACCCTCCATAGAGGCGTGGAAATCAATACATGATCCACTGTCAGCCACAGATGCCAAGCTGGAACCCAGTTGAGGGGCATCTAAGACATCTGAAATACTGGGCTTTTTGGCTCAACTAAAGAGTCCAGGAAGGAGGCTTCTGTTATTGAATGACAAGCCTACTACATGGAACATCCCAAATAAATAAGTAGGCCACCAAAGGTCTGACACAGTAATTGTGCTCATTGTGCCCATCTCACCTTGACTAGCCTTTCTCAGAAAGCTGGGAATAGCTGAAGGGGAGAAAAAGGCGCCATGCCTTCCCTTGCAACAGCAGCGCACAGCCTGGCATTAGACAGGGTGCCTGCCAAGACTGGGAGCTGTGGTTCAAAAGCAGGAACTTTCCATAGTCAAAGAAGCCAAACAAGTGGCTGCTGGTGCTCACTGCTGGCAGCGTCGCACTGAGCAGAGGTCTCTTGTGTTGTGCAATTCCCTCCATGCTCCTATTTCACAGGAATGCTGCATGGTCAGATATAAAGCCAATGGCAGAGAAATATGAAAGAGCAAATGGTTATCACTTGGCCATGGGCAGCGTGGACACTGTGCAACCATGTTACCTAAAGAAATCAGCTTGTGCTCCTTCTTCCCTGCTTTGATACCACCATCTCCTCTCAAGTCATCACTTGGAATATATTATGCCTGGCTTGCCCTGGTAAACTGCACTGCTGGTAATCAACAATTAATTCCAGTGGAGTCAGATCTGATTTACATCAGAGGAAGGAAAAGGAGAATCAAGTCTAGATGAGGAAAACAGTGGTTGTACCAGCCACTTGCAAGTTATATAATACTATCTAGGAAAAAGGCATCTTCCTCTAGTTTGTTTAATTCATAATTATAACTAAAGTTTCTGCTTCTAAAAGGCTAAAGGCAATTTTATCATCAATCAGATCAGAGGCAAATGAAAGACAAAACATGGGTCCTCAAAACAACTTCCACAGCCCTCTGTAAGTGATGAGAGATTTCTTTATGCAGCTGATTGCTAATCCAAGACAAAAATTGCAGGTATATACATAGACGTGACATTTAAAGTTCTGTATTTGGAACTTTATCATTGCCCTGAGACAAACTCTGCCAGGCTACCAGCTGCTGCCTGAACATCCAAGAGATGGTACAGGTACTTGTTAGCATTGGACTCAGAGTACAAAAATGCCAGAACATGGCATGATTTCACACAAGGCAATGAAGATACTTTCTGTTGCATATGAAGAGTACCAAGCTGTTCTTTGGGCCATGAGGTTTATGATAATTGTTGTCAGCATAAGGAATCAAAAACAGCAATCTGCAAGCGCTATTTATTATGGGGTTGCTCTCCTTTCTCCTGTTGCTCTCTCTTGCCATTTGTTTAAAACTAATAAAATATTCATACTGAAAAAAAAAAAAAAGAGTTGCAAACTGTCTCAGAAACTTTATCACCCTTACTTTGTCATGTAAAAAAACCCACAGAGAATAACATGCAAGTGTTACAATGCCGAGTGCACACGCTGTATTCTACCAGTGTGAGCTTTGGGCATTTAATCTAATGAGAAAACTAACATGGCTCCTGTTAGACATGGTTGTGCAGGCAGAGTTCAAGCAGTTTGGCTGCATACTATTGCTAGTTCTGTTTTCTCTGATTCAGATGATCCGTGTGAATGGTGGAGAAACTTGTGTCAGACCATGAGATTTTGTGTCCTGCCTGTAAAACTGAAATGCATTTTTCCTTTTGGGTTCTAGCTTGTCATGGGTCTGCACAAGGGCAGGGGATCTCCTCTTAACCACCTGCAAAGCAAAGTCTAATTAGAAACATTTCTGCCCCAGCTGCCATTAGTAGTCATAATGGTTGACACAGGGTCAAAAAATCATTAAACTTCTGAGGAGCATCATTTCTTTTTCAGTGTTAGGCTTCACTTTCCTTTGCCACGTTAGTCCTGAAGCAGCTCCAGGCTCTTGACCCCTCCTTTAACCCTGATAACTAATTAAAGATGGACAAGGCTTAGGCTGAAATACTTTTTGTAAAACCTATTCATTCTTAAGCCCCCTTCAGGCACTCTTTGTGACACAGGACAGAGTCTGACATATTTACATGAACATGACAGTAGGTGCCTGTTACAATACTATGAAAAATCTCTTTTTACAAGACCTAACTTAACCTTTGTGGTTAGATGGTATGATGCATTTTCTAGCACATAAAATATATTCTCAACACAGACTGGAAACAAGTTTCCTGGGTATAGTCCAAAGCATACAATTCAGGAAAAATCCAAGGATAATTAACTCTACGTATTTTTAGAGTTAGAAGTTCAGACTCAGGTCCTTCATCTGACTGCTATGTCAACCGTTCAAATGTGGTGTCCCAAATACAACAAACAAATGAAGAACTGATCCTAACTTTTCTCACGTGAGGATTTTTTAAGGCTCTGTCATGTACTAGAAACAATTGCAGAGCTCAGACTAGAGCACTCTCAGACATAGGCAGATGGATTTTAGGGCCAGTGGTAAACCATATTACAAAGCACAAGCCAGTATAATATAGATAAATCTGTGCAATGTATTGTTGATGGCTAGGGCACAATGAAAGGAATCCATACTGCTAGCTTGAGAGAGGATCTGTAACTGAATGCAGTACTTTGCAAATACTTTCTTTGCTTTTTATGTTGTTTCATATCAATAATTAAGCTTGCTTCTTGCATCAGCATGTTAGGGTTAAAATGTCAGTCTTTCAGTTCTAGCAACAATGGCTATTTTTATCCTTACTCTTCCCATTATTAAAAGCACTACAGAGCTCTGCTCCCAGATTTCTAATGCGTTCAATGCAAGTGTTTTTCTCAGCAAAGATTGATGATCCAATATCATGTGATTCATAAAACCGAGATCTAGAGGGATGTCACGGATCCTGATTTCCTGAGCTATCTGAAGTGTACAGTTAATCTAGTTAGTGGGATCACTCCATCCCAGAAAACCACGGGACACCTGCTATACCTAAAATAATAGCCCAGTTGTATGGCCACCTGGTTAAGGCATTGAGCTGAGACCCAGGAGACACACATTTCTGAGTGGCCTTGGGGAAATCTACTCTGTCAGGTTCAGATGGATGCAGCAGCCTAATAGGTAGCACTCCAGTTCACTACCTTTGAGCTGAGTAAACAACTCAGGACTCAGATTCTTCCTTCAAAATTTCTCCAAAATACCTGTCAGCACCATTTACTAAACAGCCAACAACAGTTACACAAAGCACCATAAACAAATTTATGTTTATGAAATGATTAGGAAACAAAGTCTGGTTAACTTAGAGCTGATGCAATTTTGTCACTGTTTTCCCTCTGTATCAACAGAGTGGTTGGGGAGCAGGATCTGGAGCAGGAGCCTGACCTTGGGTGCTCTGAAGCACTCTTTCCACAAGCTAGGGCCATCCTAGTGAGCCCACTGTCCTGAGACTAACGTTAGTCCTCATGAATATCTACCTACTTGCTACTTTCTTCCATGGATCTTAATGAGATTATTATTTGCTTGGTGCTAGTTACTAATTTCATCCACAGCCAATTTTTCAAGAACCATAAATTATTTTGTATGAGGCTGATTTATCCCAGCAGAAGTCCAAATTGAATTAGAAATCCATTAGCTAAATTCTAAGCAGGAGCTTCTGGTGAGAAGGGGAAAGGGAGAGGGGGGGAACTTGGGAATCTGAGCACCAGATGTGGAAAAAGGGGAAAAAATGTCCTTAAAAGAAGTAGAAAAGATAAATATCTTCTTATTGAATTAAGCACTCAGGTATTTAGGGAGCCAGATGGAAGAACACAGATTACTGCCTAGAATCAGAAACATGACTCAGATATTTATTTATTTATTTTGACTAGCAATTTGTTTTGTAAATACATAAGACTTTGTAAGCAGATGAAAAGCACTGGTCCGCTTGAATGTCACGGCTGCATTCATGAAAATAACAGATTGATTGTGCTATATATACTAAAAAAGCTAATCATAAGATGTTCAACCAAATCTTAATACAAAATAATCAAGTGTATTTCCTCCCTCTGCGGGAAAATGTAAGCAAGAAAGGCTTATTTAGTTTGGAAACATACAGAATTATTTAATCAGCTATCATCCTCCATGCAGAGCCTGATTATTTGAGGAGATGCATGGACAATGTCCCTCTTTGAGCACGTTTGTTTACAGGAGAGCACCTCCTCTCCTCTTGCCCCTCTACTTCACCATCAGCAGACTCAGTACATGAAGCATGATGGAAGAAGGATGCAGATAGTTCATTGGCATTGACACCCACCCTATCATTTCCTGAAGCTGGATAACTATGATGGACGGGTCCCAGGGCCCACAGAGGGAAACTGCAGTACAGTCCTTCTCATACAGAACAGTCTGCATCCACACAGTTATTTCAGGATGAAAGGTCTGAAGTATTTGGTTACAGATTGGAAATTTCCCCCCCTGCAGTGACTAATTTCATTCACACTTATTTCCTTGCAGATTTCTTACTCTTAAACTCTCTAACCATTAAAACTAAAAGATCTTAAAATTCAAAAAGCAACCTGAGACAGCAGGCTCCTGAATTTGCTTTACCTCCACATCAACCTTTGATCCAAGTACCTGTGGAGTATCACCCTTTCCATCATCAAGAGCACCCAAGACAGCTCAAACAGAAGTTGTTGAGATGAGATAGCAAATGTGCAGTGCCTATGGGATGCTCTGACATGTGCCATCAGAATTCTTCTGGAGCCCAGCAAGTAAAACTCCAGCACAGCAAAGTGAACCGTCACTCCTCCTAGCCACCACTCTATCCTTTCCTTTCAAATCTTTTCAAGTTCACTCCATGGCCACTAACAGGAAGAACAAACAAGGGAAGAAAAAGAAAAGGGAACCTTTTGAATACTCAGTAATTACAGTTACGACTGGCAATGGTAGTTAAAATAGAGAAATGCCCAGCAAGTGCTGAGAACAGATTCAGCACTGAAGTTTTGAGGAAAGACAGACAGCGATGATGTGCAGATACTGGCAGCTGAAGTTTAATTCCTGGATCTATCATGCTCTGACTTGATTCCTTATCTGTGAATTGTTTCTAGTCTGTCACAGTCATTTTTAATGTAAGGTTCCTACGAGCAATGGTATTTCTTAATATGCAAACAGAAAATGCCACTGGAAGTGGAGGTTCAGATCCTGAGAAGCAAAAGCCTTGCTATCATGTTACATCGCTGTTCCTCATCAGTGCTGTGAATTGGTTTGGACTAAATCAGAAGCACTCCAAAACTGAAACTAAAGGTCAGATAGTAGTATTGCACTTCAGCAGCTGAAAGAACACATGTAGAAACAGAGCAAAAAGGCAGCTTGAAGTATTTCTAGCTTGACCACCTCTAGCAGCAGGGATAAGAAACACAGAGAGAGATCTAGCTCTGTCTTGTAGAGGCTAACACACTGCATAGCACTCAGGACAGTGTAGTTTAGCCAGGGTTAAACTGGCCCTTAAATACCTATATTGGGATACATGGTCATTTATACCTGCCATTGACTCCCTTGTGTCTAAAGAAAGCGGTATCGTTCAATAATAGGCTAGATTATTCCAAGAAATTGCATTTGTCTGTATCTCAGTCTAGTCCAAAACTGTAAATCTTTGACATCTCAACTTCCCGCACAAGTAAATTTCCTGCCTGTGCCAGAGCCTTGGCCCTAACCAGAAGAAAATAGATTCCTTTTGTTTTGATTTTTAAAATACAGACCTGCACTCAAAAAGACATCGCAGCAATGTTAATGAATGAATCCAAAACATAAAGAAAAAGAAGCATGGTAGAGGAATGATGGAAATGCAATTAATTTGCAGGCTTTGCTGGACATGTTTTGTATTGCTGTATCATATTTATTTATTCAGCACTCCTCAGCAGGTCAGCTCGAAGCTGGGGAGCAATGAATCAGTGCTCTAATCTCCCTCTCCATCATCCCCAGCCTTTCTGAGGAAACTTGATATCCAGTCCCAGCTGAATCTGTTGAGTTCTCATCATAAATGCCCTCACTAGAGAAACACAGACCTAAGCTGACTGATTTAAGCATAAAATACATGTATTTCAATCCCACTTTCTGTTTTCTCATATCTGACTCTCTTTATCTCTGTCCTTGGCTTTTCTGTCCTACCTTTTATTTGTCATTTTTATCCTCTTCTTTCTTGCCTCTAGGCTTTCTACCCACTTTTTAATTTTTTTTTAATTCCACACACCTCCCATCCTTTCTTCCTCAAGTTCAGCAAACCTGTTTGGTCAGGAATCTCTCTATGTTGTTACAAGTGGAAAAATAGCCAAGAAGCAGAAACAGAGAGCAACTGAGGACAGAGATTGTGCAAAAGCCAATGTCAAACCTAAATAGTTGTACCTACTTTTATAACTCACAGAGTAATTAACTGCAGATTTCCTTTACTCACATTCATGCAAAATCCATCCATCCATGCAATAGTAATAATATTCTAAAATTTAATTAGGTAAAGTTAAACCCCCTTTATTCTAGTGTCTAACCAGAGACTACAGTTTAAAGTGGTTCCTAAATTAGTTTAAACAGCCTTTTCTGCTCTTCATTTGGCAAAATTGGCTTGAATAACACAAGCTTATGTTGATGTTAGGTAGCCTCATTCAGCAGGTTTCTAATTTGTGACCAGCAGAGCATGGTAGCATTAACTCAAACATCTGTAAATATATAGTAAAAGGTTACATTCTGTGATTGTACAAGGCTCAGGGCAGAAAGAGTAGAAAACATATAACATTAATTATTAGCCACATTATGGGCAGGTTTTACACCAAAAAGGTCAGTTGCAATGTTTCCATTTCACTCTCTGAGCCACATTTCCTTTCGTGTGGCAAAATCATAGCACACAAACAAATTAATATCTGAATTAAAACAGCAGCTGTGCATTTCGGTCGTAATTTTATGCAAGAAATCTTAGAAGCTCATTGCTAATGGTTAAAGCGAGAGGTGTATTTTGGTTGGATTCCCACTGTACTCAGTGTTGATGCCAAAACACACTATAGCATAGCTGAAAACAGGTATTGTATGAGCAAGTCAGTCAGCATTTTGACTGGGGAGCCTGGGCTGTAGCTTCCTGTTAATGAACAAAATCTCTATTAGCTGAGCTGCTTGTTCCCCAATCCACTCTACTGCTTGGTAACACATAGTACACTGTCACCCTATCAACACTGAACAGATCACTGCACTTCCCACCATTGTAAATTAACCTGAATTTGCTTTTGCACCCAAAAAACCCCACTCCATTATTAGGTTAATCTCTGCCCAATATACTGGATTTAGACTGCTCTGCATGATTTACTCACAGCTGGAGCTGGTTTTTTAAGAAGTGACTTGTTCTATTCCAGGATCCTGCTTCCCACGTAGGACAGTTTATGCTCTGGCCAGGAGAGCAAAAACCCAAAGGGTTTCGATGTCAACTGGGAAAGGACTATTTTACACATAAACCAGGCAGAAAATGGGCCAGGTGCTGCGAGGACACTCTAATGCATCACACGCACTTCAGAGAGAACAAACTACCAGCCTGTTGATCCACCACCCCAAACACAGCAGCTCCTTTCAAGTCCTGAGGATCTCCTCCATAGCACCTCTCAAACTCTGTGACCTGCAGGCATGGAATGGGATGTTCTGTGGCATCCCTACTGTCTACATACTTGCCACAACCACCACTACCACCTGTCCCCGTGGAATGCAACACCTCCTGGCTTTATATTCCCCCAGTCTGCTAGTCCCAGGTGGAAAAATGTCACTACCTCAAGAATATGCTTAATGTATGCACAGGTAATCTTGGATGCAGAAAGGAGAGGGGACTAGGCAGCTATAGCAGCAAAGAACAAGTTGCTGTACATGACAGTTCATTTCTGGATAGCTAAGAAGATTAATGCCTTCACCTGCTGCTCATGCATTACTGTCCCCAGCCATACAGAGATGAAATGCTGTCATGTACAGCAACTTGCTCTTCATTGCTCAAGTGGAGAGAGCTCATGCAGTGACTGCTCTCCTGAACCCCAAGCCACAGTGCAGAATGTTTAATTAAGGAGAGCATGAATACGAAGTACTCGCTGTTTAAATAATGTACTGTAAATGTTACATCCCCAAACAATTTGAGAAAAAGTGTAAAAACTGATGCAACCATAAACTATCTTAGCACAGATTGTAGCAGTCAGATACGAAACAAGTCTTCTCTACCCTTGTTAGATGAATAACATCAGAGAATATCGCTCCAATCTTTCTTCTTATTTGTCCCACTTTCCCGGGTTGTATTACTGCTCTTATCATTTGCCATATCTAGTATCTCTTACAAATCTGAAAATAACTGTTCCCCAGTTACATTTTTTAAAATTTGTATTTGAAGCCTGAATTATGTACTAGAAAAAATGCTAGGCTGGTTGCTGCAACACTCAAAAATGGACTTACTGAGGAGTTTTTGCAAATGCACAGCAATCCTGCTCCTCTGCCAGAGCACCTGTCCTCTTCCCTGTCAGCAGTGGTGCCATGCATCTTGGAGACAAAGATGTTTGGGGTTTTTATTTTCCTTTTTAGTTTGCAACACAGGGACCCTGTCAGACTGGAAACCAGTTGAATAAGGTGTCAAATCCTCTTTTCTGAAATCTCAGTCTAGTCTTCACTTTTCTAGACTATCCCTTGCCATCACTCAGACAAACTTTTCCAGGGGTAGGGTTGCTACTTCGAGTCCAGATTTTTGCCATAGCCTACAGAGTTTAGACTCAATTCTTCCATTAAAGCAGATTGTCTAGCTTTAGTAGACTACTTTAAAAGAGCAAGCCTTATCTCTGAAGCAATCTGACTCCTGGGCCCTCTGCTGAGGCTGCAAATTGTGACCAATCTAGACACTGAGATTAATGCACAGAAAAGCGCTCATTAGAAAGCCAGCAAGAGCACAAATTAACTTCACAACTCTCAGGTATCATTCAACTCCTACAATAAAAACTTTCATCTACAGCAACCTCAGACCAGAAATAAAAAAAATAAACCATACCCATGTCCTTGCCTCTTCCAAACAGGCCCTTTCCAGTTGGGTGTTTCCATCTACGCTCTGCAAGTCAGAATACACCTCAGCCTGTAACCCTGAACTAAACAAACATTTGTCAACTATGTTCATAAAACCACCTGAATATCTAGATGCTGGTGCATATACACCAACCTGTTCTACCATAAACTACCCCAGGGTACAGGTGATTCTGATTTGTACATCAGCATCATGACAGGGCCCCAGCTCATGAGGGGTTCCTTCCAGCTGTTCCTGCAGTCAGAATGACTCACATTACAGCTGACAGTTTGGAGACTTAGGGGATCTGAACTTATTTGGGGGGATATAGAAATATTAAGCTATACATGGATAAAGAGGTGCTTTTCTTTAGAAAGAACAACTAAATGTTTCCTTCTGAAAAATAAACATTTGCACCAAAACGGGCATTCTTGAGCTTGTATTTATTGGCCCTGTAGCTGCTTCCACTAATGTCGTAGGAGAACCATTGCCTTCATCAAGAGTAGCATTAATCCCATTATTTCAAACAATTTTATCAAATTATTTACTTCTAGCCTTATTGTCTCATCAGCTATATGCATTCATTTTTCTTGTTCCCCTGCTTCAGGGCTTCCTTAGCTTATGTCTAGGACGACGCACGTTTCAGCTGCTTGGATACATATATTAGCCAGTCTTATACACTCCCTAAATACCCCTGTCTATGCACACTAGCAACCTTGCTGAGATGGTGCAGAAGGCAAAGAATTTTCCTTCAGGAACACCCATATGGATCTTGATAGGCTGTGGGCTGGGAAAATAAAATTATTTTAATCTGTTGTGGATGCTGCCATTTCTATGAACAAGAAGTTGCAGCATCTTCTGTTTTCTCTAGAGGGATAACGTGACAACATCATGGGACCTTTGCAGACATGTGGGCCAAGAGATTTTATGCTCTCATGGCCACTCATTCATCTTCTCCTTTGCCTATAAACTCAAAGGACTGTAACAGGGTGAATGTAATCTGAAAGAGCCATCATATAGGTAACAGCTCTTCTGCCAAATGCATCTGCCTGAACTTGATCCTTGTTGGGAAAAACACATCATTGTAATTATTTATTGTATAGAATTCCTCCCCATATTCCATTTTCTGACCACAATTCTCCCCAGAAGAAGTGACCCAATTGAATTAAAAAAAAAAAAAAAAGGAAACAACACAAAACCCACAAAACAGAGAGAGAGAGAATATGAAAGCTAGAGAAAATTAGCATGCAATAAGCCATTTCTTCCTGACAATTTTCTCGTCTCCTTTTATTAACAGATTTGTTTTTGAAGCAATTATACACGTGCAATCCATTTGTGGCATCTCTTTACTTGCCTCCTGACATAACCATTATTAGGGCTGTCACAGCTAATCGGTTGACAGCTAGAGAAAGGCAGTTCTGCAGTGTCCTGGTACTGCCAGTCAATACCAGCTGAATAATAACAACACAGACTGTGAGCTGCCTATTATTTTTCTTTCCAGTGGCTGTGCTGAGAACAGTTCCTGCAGAATTTTGACAGAAACAGGGGAGATGGAGGATTGTCTTCATGTGCTCCCCGAATCACGTGCTAGCCTCAGCCGCTGCTATTTCACCTATCTTCTGAGCAGGCACCCGCCGTGACTTGCACTAAGCTCTCAGCAACCCCCCATTATAGCCCCAGCCAGTACCTGGTGCGCTTCAGAAATGATTCAGGAATACTTCTGTGAACGTACGGCACTGCTGGTCCTGTCACTCCAGAGCAAGCTGAGTATGCCCTGAGGTTTGCAAAACTAAACGCAAGCCAGCTGCCTGGATGAATTTCCCCCCCAGCGGAGAGGGAAAATTGGCAAAGCTGTCCATTAATATGAAGAACCGGTGAGAGCAGGGCCGGGAGTGCCAGCACTATTTTTCAATCATACATCATTATGGAACATTTGATTATCATTGCTGTAAAGCATACTGTGTGCTGACTGTACCAATTTTGCCAGGAAATTTGCAAGCACGCTATATTGCAGCTACCAACAGCTGTGTCCCAAGCTGCAATGATATCTCAATTCTCTGTGAAAGGATGTGTCAGTCAGGTGGGAGCAAGACTTTGCACCTGATGCACGTCCCTTATTGGCTCTTCCCCTGCTCTCAACATCCTAAGCGAGGACAACATGAGGTATGCTCCTGCCAGGCATGGAAAGGAAGATTTAACACCTCACACAGGAAACGAGTACAGCCCAATATAACACAAACCCAGTGGCAAAGCCCTGAGTGGAAGGAAGCTGAGCTACATGACAGATGTGTACACAGGGCTTACGAGGTCAATCCCAGCTCTGCCACAGGCAACTTGAGTAACCACGGGTGAGCCATTTGGTCTGTAGGATCGCAGCAATAATCTTTATTCCTTCTACCCTGAATTTACCCCTCAATATTTTAAAGTCTTGCAGAGAAAAGATGATCTTTTACTGAATTCATGTTGCATCTAGAACAGAGTGAGCTTAGCCTTTAAGTGCTACGTGCCTATGATAGCCTTCCTAAAATTACAGAATTTAGGTGCAGATGCGACAAAGTATTTATGCTTCTAGCAGGAAGACCCTTGACCTTCCACCAGTAATGAGCTTACAACTTTGATCAAAGAACCATTTCTCTCTGAGCCAATGCAAATAAACTGATTAATGTATGAGTTTATTTTAAAATGAGCCCTTCAAGAAATTTGGCCTGTGAGTGTCAGATCATTTTCTTCTCATTATTGAATAAGATAGATGCATTATGCTTCCCTTTGAGTTAAATCTGGGTCTACATCACAATTTGAATTGTACTTGCAGGCACTGAGCCACTTCAATCTTTATGGCTTGGATAATAAAAGCGATGAATAAGTGACAGGTTTGTCTTCAGTACATTGTGTGCCAGTCCACCTGGGACCCTGGGTATTTAGCTTCCATTGCAATCTGCAGTGCTGGATCTTCCACGGTATTTGTACCAGTGATGCCTAAGATGAATGCAAGCTGTGCTATGCCTAGATACTCTGCAGTCAGAAATAGCCAGGGACTCGCTGAAATAGCATGCAGAAGCTGGGCATGTGGGAAGGGAGGGAAACTTTTAGTATTTTTCTACCAATTCTTTTTAACTTTGAGCATGATTGTACCATAGACAATTTAGATGCCCAATTGCTGTCTTTCAAAATGGCCATAATTTCCTATTGCTCTGAAAGGGACAAAGGTCATAATTTACCCACTGTTAGATGGCTATTTTGAGAACATTTATCTCCCATTATTCACAAGGGAACTGAGACTACAGCTAGTTCCTGAAAAAGACAACTTCAACTTTTTGGAAAATGCTGAAGGGAATGGTCATATAGAGAGAGGGCACCATATCACAGCTCTGTCACCTGTCTCTTGATACCATAAGGAGACAGCAGCAGTCTTGAAAAAAAAAAGAGCTGGTATTTACAGCTGTGGGGTGGGAGGCCCTGGCAGAAGAAGGAGATACTGCACAGAAAGGGAGTATAGATGCTCATGGGAATGTGTGTGTTCAAGGGAAGGCTAAAGGCATGATAATGCAACATAATCACACAGCCACAGAGGAGAAAAACCTAGAAGAACTGCCCTTCAAGGTCAGTTTAAGCTAATTCAGGACCAGAAAGTTTAAATGCTTCACTCATAATAATAGGGTTGTTAATGAGGGGTGGTGAACATTGGCTAGTGAGCACTTCCCTACCTTGACAAGCATGGATATCTGATACTGAAGTCTATATAACTTTCATTTATAACCTTTGATTTGGGATAATTGTACTGTGTTTTGATCCGAATTATAGACATCTACATTGTGACAGTGCTCCATTTTAACATGGGCTTTTCCTCCTACTAGTGGTATTCCATGAAAAATAATACTTCTGTTCCAAAATACAGTTATATAATATGGAGCACCTTTACTGACTTGCTCTGGTGTTCTCAAATGTCTGTTCTCCTATTACTCCAGTAGAAATGGGCTTTTGTGCAGAGTCTAAGTCATTGCCTTATACCAGATGGCTATCTATTCCAGTGTGTCGGAATACTGTGTCCTTCAGCCATCTGGGACTGAAGGATTTGGACTGACACACTGAATGTACAGGCACATGGAAGCATTTACCCCTGCTCTGTACTTACTCAGGCACACAATTAGCCTTCCCAGTAGCAAGTGTGTCCTTCATGTCCTTTTCCTGTGCAACACATTACGCAGACCTGGTACAAACAGCTGAGTTTTCTACTAAGACTGTCATTTAGACAACAATAAATAATACTGGTCTTTTCAATTCTGTTATGAAGAAGCCTGGGTTTTTGAAGAAATAAATGCCAATTTCTCTCTTTGCTCTAGGTGTCTGTGTGTTCTACATTAAAAAGCAACTGGACGCTGCTTGCAATGAAGATGATGACTGTGGGCTTGTGTGGATCTCTGAAGCCTTGAGGTCAAAACACCACTTTTTGCCCTATGCCTGTGGCACAGGCAGCCCAGAGCACTGTTTCAGTCCAGCCTGAGCTGCCTTCGAACCAGGCTGCTATCACAATGCTGCCCGGATAAAAAGCATGAGTAATTCTCTGCCTGCTTATTCATGAAGTCATGGCTCACCAAGAGCAAAGGTTTTTCTGACAGGCAGTGCATATCTCTGTGGCATAGTCTTTGTGTAATAGCAGAGAATGAGATTGAATATGTAATAAAGTTGTGCTCTCTGGAAAGGGAACTGTGGAATGAGTCAGGCAGAAGAAAAATTTATCCTAACAATTTCCTTTGCTGGGCGAATCGGCAGTCTATCAAGAATAAAATCAAGACTTCAATGAACTATCCACGCCTTAAGTTTTTCTATCAAACAGTAGCTCTGAAAGTACATAATACAAGCGCTAAGCTAGTTTTCTCATCAAAGAAACAAATCCATGAAAGTGTGGGTCTTCAAAACTAATAAAAAAGTGACTTCCTACTGTGCCACCGTACAAAAATACCCGACTTTTTTTCACCTGCCATTCAAAAAGTATTTTTGCTTATTATATTAATTCTATTCTAAGTTAGCTTTTCTCAAGATGTGAAGAGATGAAACACTAATCTTTAAAAGCAACACATTAAACAGCCTTTACCTACACAATCCCACACAGCCTACAGCCTTGGACAACATTTGGAAGAGACTTGTTTCTAAGATCTTCCTGTTCTCTTGTTTTTACACAGCCTCTCTGCCTCTCTGGCTGTTACTTAGATACAATGAAGTATTGCTTTGGAATCAGGATAAACAAAGGGCCCTAGGCACAACTTCATTTGAGCTATATTAAAAATGCTTCTTCATTCCTCAGTCTGCCAATAGTTGAGTTCCTCACCTGTCCCAAATCAATACTATGATATAGATTGTACAAACTCAGATATCGACTGTGTGAGACTTCTGTTTTACTCTGAAAAATCAAGAAGAATTTTAGAAGGACCACATTAAAAACAAGGAGTTAAAAACAAACAAATAACAAGTGACACACAACCAAGCCTCCCAGGCTATTAACATTTCCTACACAGATTAATGAAATCTGTTGAATTTCTGTCTCTCACATCTCAGAGCCTACATGTGACTCAGGGTCCTAAATTAAAAGCTAATTTGATATCAAGAATAAACAGAAGTAAGCAAAGGCTGGAAGTATTCACTGATTCTCAGGGCTACTTATTTTTACATCTATTTATTAAACCATTCTAGATATAGGTCAACCTTTTTCTTCTTAGAAAATTGCTACACATGCTTTGGATCAGATTTTTTAAATTAAAAGCTTCAGATAGTTGACTATATTCCATCATAAACTCTGTGCTACTTGTACCTGCACCAACATCCCTGCCTGCACCCTCTCATGGTTAGATCCCAGTGATGACAGTCAATGGAAAGACTTCTTCAACACTGTGGGGTTTTTATCTGAAACTTGCAGTATAATATTAATTTCATATAGGGAAACAGCCTCAGTTAATGCTTTAGGTTACATCGCTTCAATGCTATGCCACTCCAAGACAAAGGAAAGAAAGGCCAGATCTTCAGCAGCTCCAAGTGGCATTTCAATCAGAAATTCAGGAGAGCAGAACTTCTCAATACCAGCTTAAGCCATTGTCCCTAGAGGAGTGCAGGTAAAACACATGCAGTCTTGCCACAGTAACTGAGGCAGGCAATTACATGTTTTTAGGGTGAGAACCATATCGTGAAGGAACTGTGGCAAAAAAACATTTCAGCCCTTCTGCGCCAGAACATCTGCTTAGTTCCACATCTTAAGACACAAAATGCATAACATAAACACTGTAGAAAACATGCTTACCTTTGCACACACAGACACAAATATTTGTACATTTGTTGCCAACTTGTTTAGACACTTTTTTTGATGACGCATCACCTGTCAACAGGGATATAATTAAGCTGCTTCCTATCTGTTGACTAGCATGCTGCCTGCTACAGCTATTTCCTAAAGCCTGTAGCAGTCCAACCACATAATCACATGAAACTTTCGCCATTGATGCCTGTTGTTTAATATTAATTTCTTTGTGCTTACTAAGAGAAAATGCTATTGACTGCTTTCATTAGGAAACTATTGACCCTTATCCACTGGAGCATCCTGGAGAAGAAATTCACTAAATGTGCCCATATTTCATTCCCTGAACATCAAGGTAGGAGAGTCATGCTGAAGGACACGGTTTATTTAATCCAAAATTAAAATTTTATAGGCTACATTACCTAAAGTAAATTGCTTAATACATTCAGAAGAACAGTTGCTTTCTAAGTGTTTGGCTTCCATGTTTTCAAGGCCTAAATTAAGCTAAACAATAAAACAATAGAATACCACTGCTAGCACCATAGACTTCCAGGAGATGAAATATGCTATACCTAAATTTAAGAGGCAGAATTTAGATTCAGTGAAGCAGTGATTTTCAATGCACTTCTCTAATACAGCAAAAGACTATCACAGCCTTTCCAGTTGAATTTTCCTTTAGTAATAGTTTTTTCAATGTACATTTTACATACGTATGAACTGCAAAGCAAAGAAAAGTGTAACAACTTAGTTGTATTATTATTTGCCACTTGCTAGCACCTATACAGAAATCCTCCAAAGTACAGTGCTCTAGTGTGCCCTACAGATTCTGGAAGTTGGACACAACCTTGATTCAGTTACTCTCACGTCCCAGGCAAATACATCTCATCCATGCAGAACAATTTTGGCACAGTGAGTGAATCCAGCCAGGTCCCTCTTTGCACGTGACTGCGCCCTTGCTCGTGCATAAGTCACTCGGCATGTGTGACATGAGTCAAACACGTAAGGAAAAGCCTTATCCAGGCCCTATATGTTATGGGACTGGGAATATCTGTGCCACTGGCTGAGAGACCATTCCAACTGCAGCCCTTCCCTGAAAGGCACTGGTAAAATGTGACAATTATGGACTTTATATGGTAGTTCAGGCTCCATTTTGGCTACTGTATAGTAACACTTCAGAAAGTCAAGATTTAGCAACATTGCCATAAAACACACTAGGTCCGTTTGCATCCCTGCTGCCAATAACCTGTACAGCTCTGCAAACTCCCTTCAAGCCAAGCTGAAGGACGCAACATCAAATTCACTAATAAATGCTCATAACACATGACATCTGCTAATCCCTCATAACTGAACCCAAATGTAACTTTCAGAACAGTGTCACAAATTTGTCATGATTTTGATCACTTACTTGCTTTCTCCTCACTGATCTATTGCCTTGAACACAAGCCCAGGGAGAAGCCAAGAATGCTCACTCCAAGATACTGAACTACTTCCATCAGCTGCTATTCTAAGTTCACTTATACCCCTTTTAAACAAATGTATAAGTAGAGAGCAGTAGGAGAACACTATGTGTAGTGTAGAAAGCCATGCCATAAAATCTCAGAAGCATATGAGAATTGATCACACTTTTGACAAACTTCCTAGCAGTCTGTCTCCCACCACATCCATCCTCTTAAGGCTTCTAATATTACGAAACATGTGAAGAGTTGCCAATAGTCACCACTGTTTTTTATTAATTCATTTGGAATTGTGTAATTGTTTTGTCAAAGTCATGGCAATCTGTAACACAAAGCAGTCCGTTTTCATGCTGCACTAATGTAAGAATATGTATAGAAAAATGTGCACAGCAATGTTATTTTATATCCCAGACTCATGACAGGGATTTTTATGTGATCAGCAGAGGCTCATATCAGAAAATCAGTGCAATTTACCATAAGCCTGATTATACACCTTACCCATAAATTAATCCCATTGAGATTTATTTCAGTGTTCCAAACTTTTATACATGTGACTGTGCGGCTCTATTGATATAATTATTGTTTATTAGTTCTGTTCTGGTAGTGTTCAAATACTACAATTAGAACGAGGCCCAAACATGCTGTACAATCACCTATTAAATCTTCCTGCACTGTCAAGCCTTGGGTCTAGAAAAACACAAAGGAAGATGGGAGGCAAACAGAATGCAACAGTGAAAAAAGCAGACCCACCTCTGATCACTGCCTCTTCTTCCTTCCAAACCGTCATGCCATTTCCTTCGGCACAAAATCTTTGAAAGCTTAAGTACAACACTTACAATAAAACAAACCACTGCTTTTCACTACCGCATCATTAGTTTTGACTCTTTCTTGTCACTGCCATTATTTAAAGGCAAAAAGCCTTCTTGGATTATTAAAATGAGTGTTAGTGATCTCTGTAGCCATCCAGCTTTATAATGATCTTTATTAATCACATCTCTCTTCCCAACACTCGTTACATAAACTCACTTAGCTCTACCTCCTCACTCCTGATGCCAGCAAAGACACCCACTGCTGCAGGTTTGGACCTACCCCTAAATGTCCTCAACTACAGCCTGCTGTGCCAACATGCTTCTCACACCAAGTCCTTGCTGGTGGAGACATGCATCCCTACATGCACACATGGCACCTCCACATAGCATGGAAATAAGGACTAGGAAGACTTAACTTACTAACTGCTTTCCCAAAACTCAAAGGGACAAAAATACATGAAGTAAAAATTCCCAAACAGCCAGACAGTAGCCTGAAAAGTGCTGACCAACAGCTAGCAAGGCTGCGGGACTAGATCGCACTTCCCAAAAGGAGAGAGCTCAGTATAGGGCACAGCCATTTATTAAGCTGGTTCCATCAATTTATTAAGCTGCCTCCTTTCACTTGCAACCTTCCCATGAAAAATGATGATAATACATTTTTACACCCGCCACACCGACCTGGCAGGAGTGCAGTGAGGATTAAGCAATTAATGGTTATGTGTTTCTTTGAGACCCTTCTAGAAAAGCTACTCCATGTATTACTAGTGGTAATCAGAAGAATGATTACTGGTGTGTTACTGCCAATACAGATTTGTACAAAAACTGTCTAGATTTGAATACAGTAACCAGAGAGGTCCAGCTCTTGCTTAACTTCTGATAAGGGATTTGCAAGCTCCTGGTAATTGATTTAGAAAACCTTTATAGCATTCTCCGTGTGCACTGTTTTGTAAGATAAGCCACCAAGAAAAGGATTTATTCACTTTTTCAAATGTCTTTAAAAAGAAGTCTCACACTGTAAAGGGAGTAATCTGTACCCACACTCACACATTTCCAAGGCTTGTCAAAAAGTTACATTTGCTTACACCACAGTTTCTGCATTCTTCTGCGAAATGCGCCGTCACTCTGGACATAACAACATTACAAGGGCAAACCAGATAAAACAGTAGCAGATGTTGTTTCTGTCCCCCTCTGCAAGAATTCCTGCCAGCTTGCTTTACTTCCTCTTCTTCTACAGAATGAGTTGGGGCTCTGATGTCACCTTGCCTAGACAGCTCTGGGCCTTTTATGCTGTCTAGTGTTATTACCAGGGACACAATAAGCATAGCTACATCTTCATCTAATGCTATCCGCTGCATGTATTTAGTGTCTGCCAGTATTATGCCACTGTAAGTGGTAGAGGAAGAAAAGAGTAAACAAGAGGAATAACAAACAGGATTTTCTTGGAATAATGTTTCTCAGCCTTGGACTGATAATGGGCTGCAGTTAAATATATTCCTGTCACCACTGGCACACAAAGCTGTCTAACTTTTGCAACATTTGTTTTACTAATTGAACAATCAATTATTAACATAGATTATTTTCACAGTCGTAAACAGCACTGCATACAGACACCTGCTTGATCTGAGAGAGCTTCTGGTCCAATTTATACTCCCTTGAGTAACTCAGTAGCTCCTGGTTTCCACTAATGCTACCCTCTTGTACTGTTTCCACTCCTTAGACTTCGCCTCTGCCCCTAAATGCCACTTGGCATGGCGCAAGTAACTCTAACACCTATGTTCTTTAATTTCCTCATCTGCACAGTCCCCCAAATCCTTCTCTCCTTATCAGCATACTGACAGGGTAAGTTAAAATGCAAGTTCAGCGCTCTTTGCGCTGCTCTTTGCCATTATAGTACAGTTCATCTGGTCACAACAAAATGTTTTGAATCTCACCATTTGACTCCAAAAATGACATTTTCCAATGGGTGCACACTGCAAACTGCAGAGAACCCACACTGATGAGAAGTGTCCATCCTTGAGCTTCAGTGCTCCAAGATCACCATCAATTTGAGTTTATGCCCATTAATTAAGCTTCAGCTACCTGAAAATCTTGTTGCTTTTCCCTCCTGCAGGAGCAGCCCCTCTGCCTGCCCCAGGAGAGGATGAGCCCTTGCTCCATGGGAGCAGCCAGCCCACCAGCCCTGAGCTTCAGCTGCTCAACCAGGGCTGCAGGTCAGCCTGGGGGAGTATTCATGCCAACCAGTAAAACCTCACATCAAAGCTGAGCCCACAGGCTGTCTATATGTAAGCAGGCATCAGTCCAAATGGATAATGATTTTCAAAGTGTGATTATTCTGTTGGCAGGACACACTTTCTGAAAGACAAACCCCACTTTTTTAGTAATCTTAGACAAACTTTTTTAGTAATCTTACTGCAGTTTCAGTCCCACCCAGGAGCCACACGAGGATCTTAAGTAAATGACTGGAGACACTTCACTTGGATCAGACTGACTTATCTCTGCTGACCCCACCATGTTCTACCTTGGTGGTGAAAACAGCCAAGCTGGAAGAAGTATCAGACATGCATATATACAGAGGCTTGAACAGGTTATTGCCGTGGGATTACCAAACGCAAATTTCACATCCTAAAATCCTTGTTAATTCTACCTTCCTGCTAAGGAAATAAAAAAAATAAAAGAAATAACAAATTGCCTTGGCATTCATCTTGAGATAAGGCAAGAAACTTCTCCCTCTTCCCTCCAACCTACAATGACATTTTAAAAATCCTTCTCAGATTCTTCCTTGAATTTGGCCTGAGAGTCCTTGAAAGGTCCTACTCATACTGAGGCTTGTGGGAAAACCATGAGATGAGTGTTTCTCCTGCCTGTGCACACACACAAACACACTTCTGAGGATTTATTTCGTAAAGACTTCAGGAAATGAATCCTTAGCATAGTTTTTTTTTATTAAAAAAAAAAATCTTATTGATTCTTTGCTGGTTTGTTTGAGGATTTAAGCTGAAGAAACCTGAAAATCTTCCATGCGTAGATGCTTTCCCCTGACCGAGAGCAGGCAGGCACACAGGCATCCCTCCCAACACACCCCAGGCACTTTCAGAGGGAGTTTCACTTGGTGGGAAACAAGGGAAGGAGAGCTGGTATGGGAATAAACCAAATCCAGAGCTAAGTTTTCCCCCAGAACTGCTGAAGGCCATATACATGAAGAACATAAGCCCTAGGCTGAGTTTGAGGTGTTTGAGGCAGTTTGGCTTGGCAGTCTACACTGGTGGCAGTGAATGCAGCTCTGCTACATGAACCCCATTCCCAAACTTCAGAGCAGCTCTCATTCAAAAATAATGCTCAGCCTGGAGGCAAGCATGCCATAAAGTGTAGGAAGACACTGAATATGCAAGAAAAACAGTAGGAATAATGGCCCCATCCAGCAGTCCAATCCATTTAAGTGTAGAACATTAGTCCAATGGTACAGAATTTTGTCTCAGAGTTAGGCTGGGCTTTAAGAGATCAAAAGTGATTAATTGCTGCTCTCAGCATCCAAGCATTCATGCTAGGTGAGCTCTGAAAAGACCCAAATATCTCCTCCCAAGTAGTCTACTTCCGTACTTAGGGGAACAAGTCTGTCTTCTCACCAGTGCAATTCAAATAAGTAACAAATGGTTATAAATGCAGTATTAGCAAAATCCCAAACAAGTCCCACAATTATTTTGCCTCCCTCTTCTACAAATTCATATAGGATTTTTTGCCTCAAAATACGCCCCAATAAGTTTTTTTCCCCCGTCATTGGTATATATACTCCAGTAAAACTGAGAATAAGAAAAATAAAATAAAGCATTTTTTTCTACATCACTATTAAAATATTTATTGCCAAAACAGCCAAGATAGAGTATTACAGAAAAGTACATAGTGTTTTCTG
Source organism: Coracias cyanogaster (assembly GCA_033124195.1). NCBI lineage: Eukaryota > Metazoa > Chordata > Aves > Coraciiformes > Coraciidae > Coracias > Coracias cyanogaster. Next base: position 49,802 of record JAVSBS010021490.1, read on the forward strand.
AAGGAGGTAAGACCATTTGTCTACAGTACGGGGAAACTGAGTTTGAACTGATTTTATGACAAAAGCAGTAAAAGCCAATGTTTCACTTTTCCCAATCCTGATTCATATAGAGGAATTCAAGCATTCCCCATGCTTAAGCAGCTATTGGTAACATGATTAGCCATGTTCCTGCTTTTTTCTTTTGATATATACTTCAGGCATGATTGAGTGTTCCACAGTCTTAAGTGATTAAGAAGACAAAAAGACAGTGACAAGCAGGAAAAAAAAAGATAAGAAATGGATTACTCTCTAACAGGCTGAAAACTCCTCTAGAGATCCTAGGCCTTCAAGTTCATTTAAACATTAACAAACTTTACATTTCAAATCATATCTAGGAGGACAAGCGATAGGATTACACAGCTAAATCTATAAGCATTGATTTTGTCTCAGTCACAGATGCACACTGTGCAGAATTGGAAAATCTGCGAGGAAGATAAGGTTATGACACACAGCAAATAGCATGCAGCTGTGGTTTAGATAAACTTTCTGTGTCTTTAAAAAAACCCACTTCCTCCCCCAAAAAAACCCACAAGTGTCACATTGTCTGAAAAACATAAATGCTTCTAGAAGCTTGCATAGACTCTACCCGACATTGGCATTTTGAGGTTGCTATAGAACCTGTGTGAATCACTGTTGCCAAAAAACATGTGTTTTGATTGATTGTTTTTAAAAAACACCATGTAGTTCTAAGTTTTTAAATTACCATGTTGTTTTGTACAAAACAAAGAGATTTGCATTGTGTATCTCAAGACCCTCTTGCTGCGTTCCCAGCTCAAACAATCCTATGAGTCAAGAGTGCACCATTAGTTTTAAAGCAGTACGTTTATAATCCTTAGATTCTTGGCTTCTGTGGGAACCACCATCTAGTTTCTTAAACGATGGAGAAATGAACTCACAAAGCAGACATAACTCCATCTCTTTCTCCATAGTTACCCCTGAACAAGAAGTCAAAAGCCCTTGAGTGAGAGTGGCAAAGACTGGAAACTGACAGCCTTGCATCATTCCTATTTCGCTTTCTTCCTTTGGGTCTCAGCCGCAGGCTATGCAGTGACGGGAGTAAACCACAGAAGACACTTTCCTAAAGATTTAGGACTGCAGATTTGGATCTCATTCTGAAAACCTCCAAAGGTGGCTGCCAGTTGACTCTAATTTTTAAAAGTCCTCTTTTATTTGCGCTACAAAGTCAATGGCAGTGAGACGTAACTCCCACCACATCCATTTGGAACTGCTGGTCCGTAAACTGCTGCCCTTTAACTGTACTAGAAAGGAGTACAACTAGGTATTTTGATGCAGTTGATTACTCCTTTTTATTTTTTTGTTTGCTATGTGCAATATGGTAACATATCATTACACTATATAGAATCACTCCTATGAAGAAGTGTGTTATCAGAAGGGAATTCTCCCTGGCAGCTTTTATTGGGCTCTGCTAAGTACATGTCACTAAAACAAGCAGACCCTAGAAGACCCATACAGTGTACAATGTAGTATGAACTTCTGCCATGTTACACAACTGTGGTTTACCCAGCCCTGTTGAGGAAAAGCTGATGCTATTTAATTGCTAAACTTAATTTTCTATCTTCTGGTACAGAGCAAATTTAAGAAAATTAACTTCTTATAGAAAACACTGGGATATATTAGGAAGATCTTGAAACCAAATGTTCTGGTCACAAGTATCCAATGGTATATACTTTGGGTCGTCTGTGCAGAGAATTACTAAGCGAGGGGACACTTTGACAACATGTAGGACATGGTCTGGTCTTTTTCTGGCAAATCTGCTGTAAAAATCACAACGAGTTAGCATAATGCTATTGTGTTATTTCTCCTGATCCTTCCTCCTTCTTCTCTTCCACCCACATCGGTTTGGACCTGGCAGCCTGTCTCTCCCAGTCCTCTACTCCCGCCCCACCTGCGTGTTTCTTGAACCTAACCTTGAACAAGGTGATACTGCAGAGACAGACACTGTCAGTGCAAAGTCATAGAGCACCAGCCTCGACATCCTGATGCTATAAGCCAATCAGCATCCAAATTACTGACTTGTGAGTGGGAATTCAAAGTCCTCAGCACTGGGCTAGGCAAAGTTAGAGCTTTATTTAGCCCACGAGAGCCTACAGCTGATCCATGGTCTTAGAACTGTAGCACAACCCAAACACAGTCTTTAGGTCTTACTTGTAGAAAACACTGAATCAAACTTAGTGAAACATAGACTTACATAAAACTTCAAAAATGGGTCATCTCTGCAAAGGAAGCAGGTGCATGTGTTAACATGTAGGCATATTTTAGGGAGTGTGGGGGAAGACAGAAAGTAGGACAAGTTTTAGGGTTTACATTTTTCAACCTAAGTTTAGAGGGAAAAATTATTTCCAGTATTTTTACATACTTTAAGCTGAAAAATTACATATTTAAAGCTGTAAGCTTTACATTTTTAAGCTGAAATTTTAAGCACCAAAATCAAAGATCTTATAGAGCCCCATGAGGTCTGATGGACATCTATTTCATGTGATGTGATCACACATGAACTTTGGTAACCTACAGTTATTATAGTAAAACCTGAGCTCTGAGTAATATTGGACCAAGCCAAAGTATTCACTCTCTGAGATGTACAGGCTGATTCAAGAAATAACTCAGTGAAAATGATACAGGTTTCCAGATTTTACTTGGAAAGACCTCTCATAACTTTTACTGAAATTCTGATACACTGATATATACACTCAATTTGGAAAAGGCAGAAATTAAGACGGGAGTTTTAAGACATGCACTGATTCTGCACACTGACAATAACCCATATTTAGGTTAAGAACTGAAGTAAAAGCACTTTGCATACTTGAACCTGGCCACCTTCCTAAAGGTAACAGCTGCAGTGATCCAAGAGAGACACAACTGAACAAGAGCTGTGTTAAAGCCTAAGGAGACAAGGAGGTAAAGTACTCCCAAAAGTTAGTGGAACAGCAAATCTGAGTGGTCAGGACATCTGAGCTCACGGTCTAAGAAATGTCAGTAATGTATAACTTCATAATAAAAGAGTTTAGAAATAGTGTGTGCAATTTGGCCTGGTTTACATCTAAAACAGACCTACCAATTTCAGTAGAAATACACTGAGTTTACATCATGGCAAATTAACAGATTTTCTTAACACAATTAATCAAAAAGATTTGTGCTTGTTGCAGAAAATACCGAATTATTCAAGAAAGTAAGTAGCTGCCTGCAGAACTTTAGGATTTAAAGAAAAATTGCAAATGTCTGCAAAAAACTGCTGATGAACTCTGGGGGAAGATGAATTGATCTCTGACCACTGTAAGCTTTGAAACTACCACTTTTGAAACTGTGTTATCTTTATTTTTTAAGAAATACTTAGAAAAACACAACAGTTGAAAAAAAAAAAACAACAGTATTGCAGTGGTAGAGTAATAAATTAAAGGTATAGTGAAAGGCCATGTAATCCATGCAAAGACTTGTAAAATAATTCAGGGAATTTATTGTATGAAAAGTGCAATCTGCCTCCCTACCCCCCTTTTCAGATAATACTGTTTGAGTTCATCTTTGCCTGCAGGATTTTCCCAGTAGTTTTAGAAGATAAGTGTTTCTGTACTGAATAGAGATCATGTGCTTTATGAAAAAGAAATAGCTAAATTAAGACCTGGATAATCCCAATCCCCATCACTTGTAAAATCATAGTTCTACTTTGGATTTTAAATCCTTCAGGAAGTTCAGATTAATGCCTCAACAGCACATGCATAACACCGTTTACTCTGCTTAGAGGTCACTCTTTAAGCTACTGGAATGCTCCAACATCTGGATAAGCCAAGCACCGAATAACCAGGCCAGCTCATTTATGTGCATTCTTTGTCTCATCACTCTTTCTTTTATTAAATATTGTCAATATTCCCTTTGCATGGTTGCACAGACCCTGCACAGTTTTCCCAATATCTGTCATCCTGCCACCTTGCATTAATGAATGCAATGAGACCGTATATCAACACAGATTTTTACCATTTTCCCTATCTCCTCATTTATTTATTTATTTTTTAAAAGAAAAGGCCTCCAACACCTTATGCGTAAAGAATAATCAGCCAAGCATGGGGCTTACTTGAATAAACATGCCAAACAAATGTCCTCCAGGCAGCGGGGTTTGACAGAGACTCTTTTCAGCAACGGGGTAAAACAGCCACGCTGCTGTTTGACTGGAAAATGATTCTCCTATTTAGCCCCTGCCTCATCAGCGCTTGGCTGCATGCAAGCTGAGGGTGAGCAGCTCCCGTGGGGTGTGCTGTGTGTGACGGGTGAGCTGTCAAACGCTCCGTCCATCGTCCAAATGACGCTGCTGCCACACACTTCCCGCAAAGGAGAAACAATTTACTGCAGCGCCATGCCATCAGTCTTCCAGCCCCTCGTACAGTTAGTTTGCAGGTATCAAAAGCTGATTAACTTACTAGGGGCATCTGAACGCTTCCTCGAATCACCTGTCACATACTCGCCGTGGTTTCTATTCACTGTCTTGTCAGTTAGGAATGATAATGGGAGATAAATACTGAGCATCGCACGCATGAAAACCACTTGGTGTAGCATCAAAGCTGGGCTGCAGGTAGTTTGACAATTAGACAATTAAGTGAAACTTAAAAATCCTGCTCCCTTGTCTGGTGCTTCCTTTTGAGATAAAGGGTGCAGATGCAATGCGGTGACTTAGAAAAGCAGCACCTTTCACTTGCTAAACGTATTTACCACGGGCAGCAACCAAAGCAGAGTATTCCAGACCCCAGGGTACAGACCCCACATCTAGGTGCAATATAAGGGGAATGAGTTGAGCGGGAATGAGCTGCAGTCTTGACCAGCATACAGAGACCTGCACAAGGCACCCTGAGAGCCAACAGGCAATTTTTACAGACTAAGAAGGCTTTCCAAGGCCACTTTCTGAGCTGGCAGAGACCGTACCAGGGGATGAGAGCCCTACACATCACAGCTGGGCAGGCCAGGCACCCAGGAGCTGGGCAGGCTTCAGAGAAACTTGCTGCATCTGGGGCACCTTACATTCGCCTGCAGGACTGGGCCACACCTTATAACTCAGTGTAAATCATTCAAAAGTGGGACTCTTAGAAATGCCTGGCTTTGGCAAAATATGCCTCCTACTGATGGTAGTGGGCCCCACTCTCAAATGGCTTATCCACCTCCAGGGTGTGCAGAGCAGCACCCGACACCTCTGATGTGGTCTCTGCACTTAACTGTGCCTAAAGCATCCCATTCCTTACACCTCACATACTGCCAAGCAGACAAACGTACACGTTACCCACCTGAACATTTACATGTGTTCTTTTTAATTTAGGATGACTACCTTAAGCTGACATGCCTCTACATGCTCCTCAACAAGATGTGGCATTTTTCTGTGGCCACCCAATGCAGGTGCTTGGGCACCACAAGAACAATGCTGTCACTTGGTAGCCAACATCAGGCAGTAACTGATGCAAGTGACTACAACCATGTATTTGTCGCCCTGGAGGGAAAATTTAGCTATTCTTACATACTAAATATTTGAAAATTTATTATCTACACAGTTATGTTTATCACATCCATAGTGGGATGTGTCCCTGCCATGGCAGGGGGGCTGGAACTAGATGATCTTTGAGGTCTCTTCCAACCCAAACCATTCCATGATTCTATGATTCCATTAAAAATTATTCCATTAACCATTATCTTCATTTATTAGCTTCATATATTTACAGAAAATGCTGCTATAAGCTCTTTGTTACCAACTTGATTTTTAATTAGTTTTAACCACAACAAATATTAAAGTAAAATAGAAAAAAATCTTTCTTCAATTGCATAGATTTGTTCTGCCTCTTTTTCCACAGCGACCTTTGCACAGCTTCGTGAGAAAGCTACAAAAATTCCAGCTGTGTCATGTAGGTGTAAAAAGCTCCATCAAAGAAGATTTAAAAATAATAACCCAGGGTGTGCCACTGACATAATGGCTTCATCTACAGCTGACCTAGCTCCAAACCTTACCCTGTACATGAAGCACATACACTTGAAGTCACAGCTTCTGGCTGGCAGTGCTCTGCAACTCAGAAGGAGCTGCAGTGACACCAGGGTGATAAAGGGGGTTGGCTTTTCTACCATATTCTCAACCTATGTTTTTATCTATTGTATTTTGTTCATTTGTGTTTTCATTATTTTAATGGTGAGACTAGCTAAATCTCTTGTAAAGCTTCAGGCTGGCTGAGATAAATAGTTGAATCTTTCAAAAATACGTGAAATCTGACAACAAAAACTTGCTAGAGTTCTGCTTCACTTTACTGTAGGTGCAAAAACAATGCCAATACTCAATATTTAGTAAGCAAATGCAGATACTTTTCAGTGAAGACTGCATACTGTTGGTGACCTATTTTTAAATAAACATGGCAAGCCTTACCTGTGATGGTACCTAAAAACATGCTCTGAAAAACAAGCAACCTGGTAAATAGCAGATATAGGAGGAGGAGGAAAATAATAATATAGCAAAAGCCATCACTAATGAACCAGTGTAGTTTTTTCAAATGTACAATTGTATTACATAATACTATTGGGCAATGATTTTGTAGCTATAAAGACCACTTCTTGATTAAAAGCTCAATGCACTATTCATTATAGTATTTTAGTGGATTAGTTCTATAAATCCAGGTTTCAAACAGACTTCTGCTGTATAATACTCTGGGAATCTCAGCAAACCACGGAGTGTATCAGTGCAGACTAGATGTGCTTAAAGTGCTAGTTCTGTTTATCTGCAGCTGCCTTTGTATCCTCGCAAAAAGCACCAGCTACCCAAGAAGGCCTTCGGTAATTGCTGGCTTCTGCCTTCATCCTTTCCAGCAACTCCACAAACCATTCCCCAGCCCAAGAGTGGCACACACTTCATCGTCTTGCCCAAATGCACTGCTTTCCTCTCCTCCTCGTGTTATGCTGGTCCCCCTGCTTGGGGAAGGGTGATGGACAGACAGACAACTGAAGAGCCAAAGTATTCAGTCTGGTCTGGGTCTGGAGCAAATCCCAAGAAAAAGTTCAGTGATCAGTTAAAAAGAGAGACTAAGGCATGGTAACAGGCAATGTGAGGAGCTTTGTTCTGCTGCTGCTCCTGTTTTAGGGCCCCTAGTGACAAAGGAAGGTCTTCCCTCTCCACTGCTTGTCCATCTGGCACCTTCTACAAGCACTAAAAATTAATGCCCAATTTTTTTAATGTATTAATTCCCTTTAGTTATTAAATTACCTCTTAAAATGTAACATATGGGGAGCAATCTGCAGATGCGAGGGTGAGGAGAGCTCAGTACTTTACTCTGTACATGCATTTACTGGAGTTCCAAAAGAGAGCCATATTTTGCATCTGGGAAAGGAGGACATGAGAGCAACAATATTTTTTAAACCTGTCACTTCAGGATGCATTGAGGCAGGAGCTGATAAATTTCCAAATAACTGCAACAAGGAAATTTAATGCTGCACTCCTCAAGCTGCAGAGTTGGAGGACAATTTACCACATTGAAATATATACAAATAGAAATACAAGGCAGATATGCAGCAGATTTTTTTGCCAGAGCTGATAGTTGCAGATTCTCCCTAAACAGCACAGTGGCTTTACTATTTTTCAGTGTCCCATCACCAATCCCAGCATGATCCACTAAAAATCACCCCAAGAAGGTGGTTCCCTCACAACTAGTGGATCAGCTGCTAGAACAACCCCATTAGCAAGTCTTTGTCTCACTTGAACAGTAGCTTTGGAAAAGAAGGTTGTAAAGATGAAGGAAACCACAATATGCCCTTAAGTTGGTGGCAGGAGCCAATATAAGAAGAAAAATAAAATTTCACCAGACCTATAATGGGAAAATCAGAGTTTGGATATGAAATAATTGTGAATGACATCTTCAACGTGACCGCTGCTCCTGTTCCACACCTGTGCACTCTCCAGACCAGAGTGCTTTAATTAAGAAGCTGAGCAAGTCTTGCACAAAGGCACGAGATGATCCACAAAAGCACATTCCACTGGCAGCTGTTGATAGCAGAAACTTCATTTTCAGCAGACTAAAGCCTCCAAATTTTGTAGGAAATTAGCTAATAAACTGAAACAGATGTTGCATGGTCTGATAAGGGAGGAAGGTTGCTGTCTTTCCATTGAGCAATGACAAAGTGATGGCTGAGACTACAGAGTTCTAGGGTGCATGGGAGCAATAAATATGTGGTACCTTGACAGTGGTCAGCCCTTGCTGGGCCAGGGGTGTGTAAATCACACCCTGGCACACTGGGCCATCTCCTGTGTTTCACAATACTGTGGCTGGGGTGGCACAGGAGTGAGTTATCATTCCCACCATACATCTCCTTCACTTTGACCATCTCTAGACACCTGTGGGTGTTTATGGATAGCCTTTTGAGGCCACCTCAGGTTCTCCAGCTTGTGTCACTCCAGCAGGCCACCTACTTAGCAGGCCCTGGCCAACTTTAAGCTGTGCAGATTTTGCTCAGGTACCCAGCGCAAGAGAGAGATTACCTACCTTAACCAACATTACCCTTTTCCCTTGAAGACTCTGTTTTGAGGGTCCTTGCATCAAAGCTTTCGCTAACTTCTGTCACCAATGTTATTAAGTAAGTGGAGCTTTTGGCAAGTTTAGCTTAACTGCTAGAGCTGCTAAGAGGACAAAGGAGGTATATATCTGAATATTAATTTGAAAGTCAGAAAAATGTCAGATGGATATACTAATTGCTTGAATTTAAAACAATAACAGCAAGTTACTGTGAATATTACTGATCTAGAAAAAGTAACTGCTTAGCACAACCTTGTCTATGGCACAGGGAGAATTGCAACTGCGTGCACAGCATCAGCTCGCTTTCAGGATCATGGTGGGTAACAGGCACAGGGGCAGCATTCAACAAAACCTGCCCAGTTTAGAAGAGAAAAAATTCAGCAGCCACAATGCCTTTTAAAAAATGATAATGAAACCCTTAAAACTCCAAACTGAGAGACCTGAATCCCTTTATCAGTACGGGAGACTAATCACAACTGGGAGCGATACGCGATATGCTTTTCAATCTCCTCTTTCTGCCTGTGTTTATCAAGAATAGATAGCTAAAAACATCCTGAAAGCCAAGGAGAGTTGCTGCACTTATTCAATAGCCAAACCCACCGTTAAGCCCCTCTTCCCAAGCATGACTTAATCTTTCCTGGCAGAACCATCTTTAGGGATATCCTTTCACACATGAGGACACAAAACATTTCTGTAGCTCTGGCCAGACTCTATGCATCCTTTCCCAGCCTCTTTTTTTTTTTTTCCCTCATCACTCATTATTTTTTCCTGTTAGTTTCCTTACCCTATCCAAATATAATTTACTACTCTTTTAAGGAAGTAAAAATTCTGATTATGATAAAGGTGAAGATTTGAGATCAGATGGTACTGGGAAAATAAATGAGAAACACTAAGAGAAGGGGAAATCAACTGAAAGAATTAGTCACTGAAGTTATTTAGCTGGTTAAGAATAAGCACAGGGGGCGTCTGTCCTCTTAACTCCTGTGGCTCGTGACATTCCTCCTTATTCCCACTCCCAGTCTGCTCACTGGTATGGGACATATACCAGAGCCTTGGATTATGGAAGTAGTTACAGAGAGTTGATGAATATAGTATTTTTTTAGTTAGAATGAAAATCTTTCAACTCCACAGTTCATTTGCTGAATTCAGTCTTTGCTCTCACCATAGTTCCCCTGGTCAAATCACAACTGCATTCCCAATGACACCAAGTCCATAATGGTGCTACTGGGTCTTGAAGAGAAAATATGTAAAAAGCTGTTTTTAAAATGTCCTCAATAGATCTTCTTCTTGTTGCTTTTTGAATGAAGGGGTTGCTGTAGTTCTGCAATAAGATTAAATATAATTTTTTTCAACTCGTTAAGTACACATCCTACTCTCCAGAAAGCTGTGCCTTTTCATCGTAACTATCTTCAGTGCATGCTGACCAAACTAAGAGATTCCTAAAAAAATCCACTGTGTCTTCTTGTCTCATTTATTTATCAACAGCAAGCAGAAGCAGCAAACCTACATCTCTGTTAATACATAACATGAAGGCCTTATATAAGGACATAACAACCGTGTTCCCTCATCATTCTCATTTGATGAGACAGAAGCAAGACAACACGGCTTAAGTAACCCTGTGTTTTACATAAAGTCCATTCCATGGTACAAATTATACATGTTGTACCATCAGGTGCCCAAACCTATTACAATCCAATCACTGTGAAGTTAGTGTACAGGCAGTCACTATGTCAGAAAAGAAGTACAAAACTTCAGATGGTATAAAAATGAAAAGAGGCCTGCAATAGTTTTGCCACCAAAATCTAGTTGCCTAATTTTTCCTTTCTAAGTACCTAATATGGTGTTTCTGCTGAGCCCACGTTGCCTTGCCTGAACCCTGACAGTTTGCTTTTCAAGGAGGGATTTTTTTGCACAGTGGGCAGGTTTACCATAGCTGCCTTTCCAGTTGCAGCAGTTCTTTAAAAAAAAAACAACTGATTCCCATCATAAATTAGAGCCCATTTCCTTAGATGACCGAGGAAAATTATTCAAAACAGAAGCCCACTCCAGAGAATCTCAGAAAGAGCATCAGAAGGAGCAAGTTTGTTCCTAACGGAGTTAAGAGCTACTCTCTAAAAAAATCTGTCTTCAGGTCAGTTATTTTATTTCCCATCCTACCATGTCCTAGACTCTGTCAGTAAATTATGGATGGGTCTGTGATGCCAAAGTAAGTTTAAGGTCTTCAAGACACAAAGGTGGAAGAGAAACAGGCATCAATATTGTTTTAACTGACACCTGACTTTATGGGAAATTTCGTTTCAAAAAAGCATATCTGTAAGTTATGAAGACATTTACGTGAGATCAGTATCACGAATGCTATTTTTCTAAACAACCACGGAATGAAAAAGCTCCATTTGTCCTCTTCATGGCCAACATATGCTAAGTGAACACCTATTATGTTGAAATGTTACAGCAGCTCCTCTCCTAACCTTGAAAAGATCCTGGAACTTTTTTATAAGAAGAGCAAAAAGAAGAATAACTTAAAAATCTGAAAGTCAGTGATTTAACAAAACCTTCATTTAGAGCTGTTTTCTCCCTCTCAAACTCATTAGACAAGACTTTTTTTTCTAGAAGCTCCCATGGATGTTCCTCCATGTATTTTTATTCACTATTATGTAATCTAGCATCCTTTCCTACCCTGTTACCTTAAGACTTTTTATCAGTGAAGACATGAAAATCTTATAGCACCCGCACCTTTCTAAATGTGTTCCGCATAACTGTATTTTTCCATGTAATGTTTCTTTCAGTTTAAGGACTCAAAGCAGAGCTTTTCTGATATTTTATTATGGACAGCTGTTATGTAAATTACAAAGGATTTTATAGACTATAAGAAGTGATTCACAAGCAATCTGCTTTCTTAAGATAACTTACTAAAGGTCTTTCCTCTAGGCCTTGAGGCTTGCAGGAAGAATTTTGAATTTAAACAAGATTAAAGTTATGATATAAGTGTCCCATTATGAAACCCGTTCCTGGCAAGTTATATTGAGAAGAAGAAATAAAGCTGTATGTCTTTATTTAAGATAAAGCCTTTTTTTTTTCTTTTCAACTTCTATGTCCCTTAATTCATGTAGCTGATCAAAGTGATATAATACAACAAATAACAATATTACGTTATTCCTCTCTAGAAAAATTACTTATTTCTTTGATATTGAAAATGTGATCTATGCCACTTGCCTAAGAAGCATTCACTTAACAAACTGAGGGTCTATTTATTTAACTTTTGGTTGTTTAGAACGAATGGTTTTTGTGTTTCTTTCATAGCCACAAACCTGGAAATCACTTTCTTTAAGGCAGAGAAAAACATCCAAAACACAAAAAGAACTAAGATAATTTTTTAACCTCCATGCTCACTATTTCTTACCCCTGCTTTGCAAAATGAAAGCTGAGACTGTCAGCAAACAGCCAGGGAACTGCACATCACCAGAGTGTCTCTCAGACTGCCACAAGGAAACCTCCTTTGTGTTGCTTAATGACACGAAACCTGTTGTCTTTTAATGAGATAAAATGTGGCAGCTGTCCATTGCTAACAAAACCCAAAAGTTGCTGTTTACCTCAGAGCCAAAGCAATACCTCCGAAAAGCAATCAGCACTGGATCTGCTCAGTCACTAAGCCATTAGTCATCCCTGGAGCCTCTTTCATTGTACAGCAAAAGCTCCAGAGCAGCAGAAAGTGCAATTCTTGTGAAGTTAAGCTCCCAAATATGCAGAGATCTCGGGATCTCACCATTTGGTACTGCATTTGCAGTGAAACAGCCTTGGTGAGAAAATGTGCATGGACATGCTGTAATGGGAGAGGAGAGCACTTTCCTCAGGCACAAAACAAGATGGAACAGTGATCTCATCCAGAATGGCAAGTCCTTTTTGTCTGACCTATGTGCAGAGTGTAAATTAATACCTATTTTTCACTGTTACTTCAGTGCATTCCATCCTACATACATTCTGTGTCTAAAGGCTCAAATATCAATGCTCCAGAGAAGTTTAAAGCCAGAGCAAGATGCTCCTCAAGTCTATTTGCACATGACTCACATGAAGAGATAAAAATATTCAGTTATGACTCCTGTTAAGAGAGACATTTTTTAATCATCAATTATATCTTTATGCTATTTTTATCTGTGATGAAAACAATCCTGCTGAGCCAAGAGTGAGGGACGGGGAGTGCACTGTGTGCACACAGTTAAAAGCAACCGCATGGCACGGGGAAGAAACAAAAAAATAGAATATGAACCAAAAAATAGCCTCACTCTCCTCCATTCGCAACACCTAAAACAACAGGCTGTGAAAATGGTTTCATTAAAAAATAACAAGCTCACGCTCACCAGGGGATAGATCAGGGCAAACTCAATAAAAAATTCTTCAATCATTGCTGAAGTAGGTCAACCAGAATTAATTCAAAGGGCAAACATTCAAACTGAGCCTGCCACCCCCCCACCTCACCCCACCTCCCTGCTGCATGTCTCTCTGTCTGCCCTTTGACAAGGCCAAGTGGAGACCTGGACTGACTTAACTTTGTACAATGCACTCGCCACAGTGGGTCTCCTTCTCTCCTCAGTGCAAACTAATAGGACATGGGCTTCCTCCAGATTTACACCAGTGTGAAAAACAGCTGAGCCTGGTGGTGTCTGGGAACACAGATAGCAGCGTGGCTCCTCATCTTAGAAGACAAGCCCTAAGGACACCTGCCAGTAGGGCACCATTTGTGCCATTTCTACCAAACAGATATGACCTAGAAGCCAGAAAATGTGCAGAAAGCAAATGCCAGAAGATAGGAGTTGGATGAAAAATCCAATGCAGTAGCCAGCTGCAAACCCCAAAAATCTGGACTGCTCAGCCAGGATCCATGTCCTGCCCTGTGCTATTGGGACAGTGTCCCGGGACGCAACGTCTTAGTTAAGTACATCGGCTGGACCAGGGTGCTGTTCCCTTGAGCTGACCTTCTGTTGGCTTGAAGTAGCTCTGATGTACTGTACTGTATTAATTGATTTAATGGCTTTCAGCTCTAAGGCTTTTGCATGCAGTGGAGCTGGTCTAGCATGAGATGTTCTTCAGAACTTATCTATCTTGCAGCAATGGATTTTATGAATTGTTATTTGGTTTTAAATCCCCTCTCTCTTCTGCCAGGTGAGCTGTCATTTCATTTATAGTAAGAGAGCATAATTCAGGTCATCATGAAAGAAAAGCTTTTCTTTTTTTACCTTAGCTGACTAATAAAATAAATTAACCTTCCCTTCCCCACCCCATCAGCCATTTCAAACCTAACCTCACAACTGAGCTTTGAAATGCAGGCAGGAAAGGTTAACTCTGGGGGGTGCAGCCTCTTAACTCTTTTATTCAACATCCCATCTAATGAAATAGCTGTCACACTTTCCCCCCTTTCCCTCCCACCGCCCTAAAAAGCCAATTAACCCTATCCCTGGAAGAGTGCATCCCGATGGTGTAACAAAGATGTGTTGTCACTTCTCCTTTACCGTCAGTGATGACACAGCCAGATCAGGGGTGAGAGCATTAATCTGTGCCCAGATTTCCAGCCTGCAGAGGGCATTGCCCCGGCTAGGAGGGAATCATGGCGTTTTGGGCAACAACCAGGTTCCCTCCAAGCATGAAAGGGAGCTGGCTTCTTTGCTGCATCCACAAATATCAGAGCGAGCCCTTTTAGGCAAGAGGCATGAGAAATAACACAAAGCTTTGGTGCACTTGGTGCTTCCCCCAGAAAGCACTTAAGGGAACTGGGATGCTCATAATACCTGTTGCAGATCACTTGTAAGATGAATGAAATCAAGCTTTAAAAAGTTAGAGGCTTTCTTCTTTGGGAAAGAGACCCCTCCTTACACACACTACTTAAATCACAAAACCTGGGTACTGCTTCCATTGGTATCAACAGGGATTTTGTCCTTCATTTTAGTCGGGGCTTTATCCGCTCCTAAGAGAGAAAATCAATGCCCTATAAAGCAGTGCAGACAGAAGATTGGGTTGCTAGCGGCCCTCTGCCGGGAGACAGATTGGGGCCGTAGTTTCTGCTGTGCTTTTTTGTAAAGCCAACATCAACAGATAAGGGAGCAATTCCGTGCTGTCTCCTGCTCTGTGGCTACACACAATCTCCCAGTGTATAATTTCCAAGAGACGCATTTAAAAACCTCACTGAATTACTCAAAACAGGAGACTGAAAAAAGTCTGTCAGCATTCACCTTACAGATAGATCCCTCCTAACGAGCTTTCTTCTATTCCTGCCAAGAGCATCACTTGCCCTGCAGTGGGTGCGCTGAGCTACAGCGTGTGTCCCACCAGTGAACACTGCCAGGTTCCTCTGCCGTGTCCTGCCAAGGGAGGCAGAAACTTCAGCGGCAACACCATTTAAATCTCACCTATTGTTTTGCATTACAGCTGCAGTCATGCCAATGCAATAGAGAGCCTGCAGAGCCCCCAGCTAAATTTAGCACTTAGGATAAATGGAGTCAAACTTTGTCGATGTGCTCAGGAAATAATGACTGACATTATGGTGTACATTGAATATCTAAGCCTGGACTTGAGGGAATAGAGGACATTCAAATAAGCTCTTCTGTGCACAGCGAGGAGTGTGGATCCCTTTATTGTGCTATTACAAAAAGATTATTATCAAAAACATTATCCTAAACTCTCATTTATATTTAAAAGCAATTTTACTATTAATTGTCTGGGCTCCCCTTACTCCATAATTCAGCATACCCAAGACTTTTTCAGTTTCATTAAATGGGCATCTTTATAGCCTTGGGCTACAATTTTCCAATACGAATTGTCTAAATGCAGGTTTTTTCCCTCTTCCTGTGTAAAATGCAACTCTCGATTACCTGTGAGCTTGCTCCCAAGGGACAGGAGAGAAATTTTCACTACTAAGTATATGTAAATCAAGACAAAGGCATCCATGTCCATCACCAACCTCTCCCACCAGGGCTTTCAGACAGCCTAGCTAACTGGGAGAGGGTTTTTCCCACCCCTGCTCATGGCTAGAAATGCTCCCCCTGCCAAAGCTCCAAAAGAACATTTATTTTCCTCTTAACCCTGAAAATAACAAAACTGACAATTTGTCATTATTTCTCACGTTTCTGGCATCTTGATTTCTTTCCAACGTCACTCTCTCTTAAAGAGTCTTCATAGCACCTCCTATCCATCAGAGAGTCCTTCCTTTTGTTCCTGCAACTTGAGTCTGTGAAGTCTTTTTGGCATGTCATACAATCCATGTCCTTGTTCAGATCTCTATTTGGAGACGAGACGATACACCACAGTTGTTAATTTAAAACAAAAGAGCGGAACTATTACCCTTTTGTACTCTGCTTTCTCTTGCCAACTATATGTATCTGGAAGACTTTACCGTGCTGGTTTTAAAACACACATAAACAGAGCATCTGGACTTTGTCTTAATGAGATAAACTTTAGTTCACACATTCTCAGCAGAATTATCTTTACTGTATAATTGGTGGCAATGATTTCAGAAGCGAGTCCTCGTTCTGGCAACAGCATGCTCTGTGAGGAAATGAGGGAGCTGGGGAAGGCAAGCCTTCCTTCTGAGGAAAGGTTGGCTTTTGTCTAATTTCAAAAAAAAAAGTCCTGTTCTGCTGACCTCTCAAATTCTCCCAATACTGTGGAATAAAACACATCCTCTTCTGAAACTCCAAACTGTGACATATTTGTTTTTAGAGATGAGGTTTGTAATGTCAGGCGCAGAAGTCCTCCTTCCCACTCCTTTAGCATGCTCTGATACAAAATTCTTGGCAAACATCAGCAGCTAATACTTTATCCCCACTGCATTGCATTATCAATCCAACTCTTAAACAGGCAGACTTCCTATTCAGCTGAATGCTGAGAATTTGGAAGAGATGCCCATAAATCTTTTGTGAAAACTCCAGCCTTTTGATCCCATGGAGGAAACCAGATCTCAGCCTGCTTTTAAAAACCAGTCTCTAGATGTTTTCTTTGCAAAGCTGGGCTTGAGAATGTCAGTGACGCAGACTTCTTGCTGGAAGTGAAATGAGTATGAGTAGGACTTTATTGCTATCCTGAGAAGAGAAGATAAAGTAGACTTTTCCCCTATCACATACTTTGAAGTGAAATGGATCAATTAGTTTGGGGTTTATAGCAAGCGCCTCCTTCAGAAACATTCTCCAAATCATTAGTTACAGCCTGTGCGTAGAAAGGGAGACAAATTGATTTCCTAGCACTGCTTTTGAGTCTTCATTGCCGAATCTCTTCTCTCACTCCTATCTACCATTTCTCTCATCTTTGGTGAGCCTTCTCTCACTCTTTTCTTTGCTATCTTTTACTCTTTTTGTCAGAATAAAATGTATGAAAGTGAATCCCTTAATAAAGGTGAAAAGGTATAATAGACTACATTATCTCCTCCTTAACAAAGTGTGACATTTCAGTATTCCACTCATCATCTTTCTCTGCCACACAGGTATCTTTAGCTGTCTATCTTAAGTGCTGCTTGCCTCGGTAAGGTTAATTACGCTTGTTACATGTTTGAGCTGGGATGGGTAGGTGAAGCAGCCCAGATACCTGCACAAAGTTAAGTGACATGTTGCATAAACACTCTAGAAGACAGAGTCACAGGTACAATTACTACAGGGGCAAAGACAAGACAGGCAGTGCTCGTCTGATGCCACTGTGACTGGTACCCACCTCAGATACCTCCACAACATGCGATGCTTGTCTCCCCTCCATGGGGCTGAATTTATTCTAGAAGGACTTGGATGTTCTCTGACCTAGAAGGGACAGGCTTTACCTCCCATCCCTTTATCTCCTCCAGAGGTGGCTTGGGTTAATCCAAAACTTGTCTGAGTGCTTGCCAAGTCACTCTTTCCAGTGTGCATCTGCCTATCTTGAATTACACTGCCCAAGTTTCAAGCTTTCTGAGAAATTTCTCATGCACTAATGAGTTCCTATTGTGCCAGCAGCCACCTCTTTCCTCCCCCTCCTACTTTAAACATGCCTAACAACACCCGCTCTAGGTTTGAACCCTGTGGCAATGTATTAACCTCCTCCTGTGCTGAGGCATAGATATCAGTCCTGGTACTCTTTCTCCTATCTGTAATCTAGGTAATCTAATTCCCTCTCTTAATCTCTGAACAGATCTAACTTTACCCTATCTCTCTAGTTAACAAATTTCATTAACAGACTTCAAAAAAAGAACTTTATAACAAGCCATTTGAAAAAAAAATAGGTTTACCTATGTTTCAATAACACAGGGGGTTTTTCTGCATTAAGTATTTTTGTTAAGCCAGTCAAAGACTGCAGGACATCAATAGTAATAATATGCTAATTTATTAAAACATCATGTATCTATTTTCCTATTATGAAGATTAAATTTGCTGGCCACAGTATCATTTCTGCCACTATTCTTGTCTTTTAAAAAGCCTTTCCAATTGACAACTGTTCTCATTTAATAGATGAGGTTGTTTTCAGTGATAATCTATCATATATTTTTATAGTAACTCTGCTACTGCATTTTTTAAAAAATCTCAGATGAATGCCATCTGGCTCCAATGATTTATTGACATTTAATTTCCTGAGTTCTTCCATTTCACACACATAGAAATACATACATATATATATATAGAGAGAGAGAGAAAGAGACAGAGAAATACAGAGAACAAGCTGAGAGAGATGGGGTTGTTCAGCCTAGAGAAAGGAAGGCTCCATGGAGACCTTATTGCAGTCTTCCAGTACTTAAAGGGAGCCTACATGAAAGGTGGGAAGGGACTTTTTACAAAGGTATGCAGTGACAGGATGAGGGATAATGGTTTTAAACTGAACGAGGGTAGATTTAGACTAGAAGTAAGGAAGTTCTTTACTGTGAGAGTGGTGAGGCACTGGAACATGTTGTCCAGAGAAGCTGGGGATGCTCCATCCCTGGAAATGTTCAAGGTCAGGTTAGATGGGACCTTGAGCAACCTGGTCTAGTGGGAGGAGTCCCTTTCCATGGCAGGGATGTTGGAACTAGAAGGTCTCTTTCAATCCAAACCTTTCTATGATTCTATGATCTGTCAAGGGAAGCACAGCACGTTTACTCTTTGGAATTCCCTCACTCCAAATTTATTCATCGTTCTGAGCAGCAAAGACCAAGGAAAAGTAAATCTTGAAAAGTGTTTGCAAGATTCTTACCTTCTCTGAATATTGCCTAGTATCTTGAGGGACCTGCTGATTTCTGTGGTTTCTTGCTCCTGATACACTTTAGCATTAGCTTGTTATTTCCCTTTGTCCATACAGATCTTCCCAATTCTCATAGCTCATAAGTGCCTATTTAAAACTTACTTGCCAATAAATTTGACTTTGTACCATAAGCTTACAAACAGAACTTATGATGAATTTCCATCTTTAACCCTGCTTTTAAGCCTGAGGTCAATTATCTCTCTTGTATTGCAACTTTGCTTCTTTTGCATTAGATGATATGCCCAATGCAGTAAGAAATTAAACATATTTTAATATATACAGCATATATGTGAAGACATATAAGGAAATCTTGAAGTCTTTTTCAGTACCAGGTCTTTTTACTAGCACTAGACAATAAGAATGTCACTTTTCATTACAGTATGAATTACTTATGCATATTTTATTACATAGTATGAATTAATTATACTGCCATCACCATACAAAGGGCTTAAATCAGTTGCCTAAACATAGATATCTAATGTAATTTGAGATGCTGTCTCTTAAAACTCATGCATCCTCTGGGTTGGGGAAAATTCTCTGGTTTTGTTCTACATTGTATTTTAAATACCTTTTTTCAAGCTGCAGGATTTACACATTAAAAGGGAGAATATTAGAAAGGAAACTTTCTGGACGTCCTGAACAGACCAAAGCAGAATGTTAGTTTTTGTTCATTTGGGGTTTTTTTTGTTTGGTTGTTTTTTTTACCTCTGTTACCAAGGCATGTAATAAACAGAATTCATTGGAAGAAATTTTTAAGCTCAAAAGAAGCTGATTTATTTCTGTGTTTGGAATTTAATTCACAAAATGTGATGCTTCCCCCCCACTGCCATATGTTATAGTAAATCTGAATTAGACAATGAAAATAGTCTTCCTTGAGGTACTAGCTCGAGACAGACTCATGAGACTCTTCAGAAAGTGGAGAGGGAAGAATAATATTTTAAAAGTATCTCTGAAGCTGGTACAGCTTCAGGCTCACACAGATTCACACATGTCTGATATAAATATCACACCTCTATCCTTAGGAAAAAGACACTGGATCATGACCTAATTCCAATAATACTTTAGCACTAATAGGGATTTTTCATGTCCCTATCAAACCCTGACAATTCATCTTGAAGAAGGCAGATATTCTTTCTTACTCAAGGGTAGATTTTGCCAAATCGTTAGGTCTTTGTAATTTGAATCATTTTCCATTTGGTAACACCAGTGATGCTAGGAGACACAGACGCGTGTGCAGGGATTTTGAAGATGGAGCTCTTGATAAAGGTGGTAATTAGTGCCCCAAGCCAAGAAGTGGATTTTTGGAAGGAAAGACTGCAGTGAAGGACCAAAATGAAATCTTTAGAATGACTCTGCTATTTGAGTCGTCTTGTAGATGACTTCTTAATGCAATTGCTCGGTTGAATTCATTTGTAACTGTTATCTGACTTTGATCTCAAATAACAAGAGGTCATCCAGATAAATGCTGCTCTTGCTTTAAATGACATAATGATGTTATTAGGAAAACCTGAGGGATTAAAAACTAGCCTATTTATTCCCACAAACAGTCCCATCAAGGTTCATGAGACCAAGTGGATGCACAAATTAACCAACCTTATATAAAACAAAAAAGAATGAAGTTCACTCTTCATCATAGCTGCCGTTTCTATTTTTCTATTATTTTGTTTTATTCAGCTGAACCAGTGAAATAACTTATAGTTTCTATTAGGATGAAGATCTTAACCCAAAGGTGCTCTGTGAACAACTATGTAGCACAAAACACTGCAAACCCAGCTCTCAGAAACATAAGCCTTGGTGTTTACTCAAAAAGAACAACAACAAAAAATAAAACCCTCAAAAAAACCCACCCTATAAAAAATGTGGATCTGTCTTGTCTCATAATTTGTCCACAACTTACACCTTTTATCCTCTCCTGTCATGGGGTTCCTATACAAAGGCAGCTCAGGGTCGCTTCCCCTCTGCCTGTGCGGGAGCTTTCATGAGGGCTCTATTTGCTGCTGGCTCACAGCTCCTGCAGCACGTGTCGGGGCTGTGCTCCAATGCACTCAGGGCTTACTCTAATGAACATCTAGGACACCGTTAAGGTGCACTCCCAGATCTCAGACCCAATCAGTGCTTCTAAAGCTCAGTTGCATCCAATTAAACTACCTAGTAACCACCAAAGCAAATTACAGGTTTGCATAGTCTTTATAGTGTAACGTGGCTTCTTTATAAAAGCAGTAACTTTAAATGGTGCACTTCCTCAACAAATTATCTCTAAAACCCTCTGTTGATAACACAGAATTTATTTTTAGGCATGCTAAGACAAAGCACCCTGCTATGTTTAGCAAAACAGTGCAGGAGAGTTGAGCACTGCCACTGAAGCCAGCACTCCTACTTCTTCCAGCAGAAGAGCTTCAAAGGTAAATAAAGATGCCCGGGAATGTGGGATTCCTAGCCGTGGCTACGGTCCCTGTAAGGAGTATTTTAGGAATTCAGCACCCGCACTGTTAATAGCAGTGGGGACTGTGGCCTCGGCAGATGGCTGACAACCACTGCCCGACCAAGCACCGCAGCATCTCGCTGATCTCATGGTTCAAGCTGGTGCTTGACACTGTTGTGTGGGCTGGCTGTGTAGTTATGCTAACGTGCCTCATCTGGGGTCCCAGCAGAGCTAAACTACATTACTCAATTGCAGTAATTTTTCTGTTGTAGACAGAGGCTGATTATCTGCAGTGATCATTACAGCAAGGTACTGAGATTCCCATTGAAGTACCTGTACTAAATAACACATAGTCTGTAGCAAAGGTAGAAAGAGAGCTGAACAACAAATCTTGCTGTGCGTTAACTCTTTAACCACTTCCCTTCACATGCTTCCATCTAGACTCTACATAGATTCTCACATTAGAGATTTGTATAAGATTGGTGTATTAGCATACGCATTTTGTCCACAGCCAATGTAAACACTACAAACACACACCAACAAAATCTAAAAATTCCTAGAGAGCAAGAACATCAAAGTACCTGCCTCACTGAGAGAGTGAAGCATCTGTTTTCCAATGGTTACAATTACCAACACAGCTGTGCTTACAAGTCTAGATGCTAAACTGAAGTGCAGAGTAAGTTAAACCAGTCTATTTAACACACCAAAAGTGTATTTTCACTGAGGTGCAGTGCCATATAAAGGTGTCGTGCATGAAGAGAGTACCACGTGCATGCTGTTTCTGGGGTGAAGACTTCTGGGGAAAGAAAGCAAACAGAAAGGACCTTACAAGTGATACAATACCAGCTTTCTTCAGTGTTTTTAACACAATCTGAGAGAAGACAAGAGACACTTTTATATTTACCTCTCAAAGCACAACCACTCACTTCTATGACTCCCCAAGTAGGCTATTTAGGTTAACAGAAATATCTCTATTTCTGGAAACACACAACACATCATCACTTCTGTTTATATGTCAAAAACTGAATTAGAAACATCCATATTAGAAAAAAATACATGATTTGATAAGGCTTAAGCAAGAGACTTGGAGACCCACATTACCCCTGGGATGCAGAAAGCACAGTTGGTTACATAAAGACTAGGTGAGAATTACAAACTGGCCTCTTCGGGGATTTTGCAGCTGAATGTTTAGGATCAGGAGCTGAACAGGGAAAGAATTTTAAGTCAAGATGAGGCTTTAATTATTGATCTCTTAATGCTTTCCTGTCCCTCTCACATTAGTTTCTCAAAGAGAGAACTGCCACCTAGCATAGCTCTATTTAACGTAATGAGAAGCATCAAAGATGTATTCACTCCTGTCGCCCCAGTGATGCCCCACACAGACCATGTCTGACTTCTGCCTGTCCCGTGCCTGACATGAGACAGAAAAGCTCTGGCCATTTTTTGCTGCACAGACCTCAAAACTTCAGCTAGAACATGCCATCTGCTATCCCTCCAGGCTGTGGTGCCAGAGAAGCCAAAGCCTGAAACTAAACCAGGTAGCAAGCAAAAAAAACCTCACACAAAAGGCAGTGCAAAAAAGGGATATTTCAGCAAAATGGCATGGTTTCCAGGTGTTGTTGATGTTTAAGCAACTGCCTATTGCCAAATGCTTGGGCAGAGAGAGAAGCACATGGAAAGGTCCCCTCCTGGGTGACACGAGGAGCAGGGAGGGCAGTGAGTGCAGCACTGCAAAGCTAAGAGAGAAACAAGCCCCAGGCAGGGAAAGGGCCATCAGATACACTGAGCACTAAGTAGCTGACAACTCAGAGGTACAAGAGAGCACCCAAATGCGCTCCTTTCTGGCCTTCTGCTTGCCCCCTCTCGGGGCTGCCTCTGTCTGGGGGCAAGCAGCTGGTTGCAATCCCCTCCTGGCTCCCCTGGGCCCACTAATGGTCCGCTTCCACGGGAATAATGCGATTGTCGGGAAGGGGACAAATGCTGCAATAACAACGTCCACTGAAACTCAGGCAGTGTAATTGTCCCTGCAAGATACCCTCAGCAGAGCTAAGCTGGGGAAACCCTAGTAGAGAAAGACATTATTTGCCTGTCTTTTATTGAAAATTTCAAGAAAACCAAATGTTGCTGTCCCTAGAGACTTCAGTGAGGAAACTAAGTGACAGGGAAGATAAATGCTTCCTACCATCAGTGACATACCCAACACAGAAATATAGAGAGTATTTTCATAACTTCGTGCTTTAAATGCCTTTATTAGAGAAACAAGATTTATGCTTCTGGCTCTGAGGGAGGGCAAGAGAAACTTAAACTGTACAAGTAGTTGTGTATACATGGATGCATGTACGTGCACATTGCACAAGGCACAAGGAAGGGAAGAGGATTAAAGATAAAGTAATCTACCTCTGAACAAAAAGGCTCTCCCTGCTGTTCCCAATTTTCTGACTTCTCTTCTTGTTAGAATCTCTAAAATAAAGCAAGGTATAAATCAATATCTTATGATCAAAGTCATAGCCTCAAAGACGAACCAACCTAGCTTTTCCTTTTATAGTCACATCATAAATAAGGTCATCAGAGGACACAAAAAGTAGGCATGATTCTTCAAGTAGTTGTGTGTATAAGTATTGTAAGCAAAAACCTAAAAACATTGTGTGTATTAAAAGAAAAACACAAAAGATAATTTTTAGCAGGCACAAGCTTCTGATGCCAACTTGAGATCCACACAATTAACTTCATGGTTACAGAAGAGAATGAGGGCCAATGACATCTATTCTGCTTATTAGTGTAGACATCAATGTTAAGTACAATTACAGCCACAAAAATTACATAAAATGAGGAAAAGGAGAAGTGCTATCCAAATCTAGTATTTCAAAACAAGCCCCTGTGAAATGTGCAGACCACGCAAAGTTGAATGCATAGAGAGGAATACAGGAAGCATTTCTAAGTCCCTACTTTAAGATGTGCTCTAGAATCAGTAAAAACACAATGAGGATGGAGCTAACTACTTATATTTATAAAAACCTGCACATGCTTCATGTCTGTCTTTAAATCCTTTGGGGTTTCAAGTCTGTTTATATCTTTAAAGGTGTTTTTAAAATCCTAGCAGGCACACAGGCAGAAATAGCTGGGTTTTTCTCCTCTCAGCCACCTGATAAATGAGCATTTGTTAAATTAAAAAAACCCACCCTGTAATATAGGGCAGGATCTCTGTCCTATATTCTAGCAGGCTTCCCACCCACATTGTAACAAATACACACTTATTATGTGGTTGACATCAGACCAGACTGGAGAAGATGCTGCTATCTTCAAAATGAAGCCCACAAGGCAGGTTAGCCTGTAGTTGTGATCTGCTGGGAGAAAGGGGCAGGGAGCAGCGAGGCTATCTGGGCAGCAAACTGGAGAACAAGTGATGCTCCAGATCGGCTCTCAGCTCCCTCTTGTTTCTCTTCTGAATGTAAAGGAGCCATTGAAATCTGTAGCCAGTGAAAGTTTTGCTGCTTTCCCCTTTCCTATGGCCATTTACTTTTTCCACCTCCAAAGGCAAATTCAGATGGTATTCCTACCTGCTGCACGCCAAATGGCCACAGGTACCCTATAGACTTTCCCCCAAAGGTGAGCTGATCACAGCTTGGTCTCTAGATTCAGAAGGCTCAATTCAGTGAGTATTACAAGACTAATTCTTATGCTTTCACTCTGCAAGAGCTAAGTTTTATGCTGTGATTTTGGTGGGTAAGGGAAGAGCAAGTAATGTAGTCTACCTGGACTTGCTGCAAAGCGTTTGATACTGTCCCCATGGCACCCTGGTCTCTAAATTGGAAAGATACAGTTTTGATGGAGGGACCATTCAGTGAATAAAGAAGTGGCTGTGTGGTCGGACTCAAAGACTTGTGGTGAGCGGCTCAATGTCCAAGTGGAGACTAGTGACGAGTGGCATTCTGCAAGGATCAGTACTGTGACCAGTACTACTTAATATCTTTGTTGCTGACATGGACAGTGGAATTGAGTACTCCCTCAGCAAGTCTGCAGATGATACCAAGCTGTGTGGTGTGGTCGACACACTGGCGGGAAGGGATGCCATTCAGAGGGACCTGGACAACCTTGAGAGGTGAGCTCATGCCAACCTCATGAAATTCAAAAACCCCAAATGCAAGGTCCTGCACCTGGATCAGGGCAATCCCAAGCACAAATACAGGCTGGGCAGAGAACGGATTGAGAGTAGTCCTGGATAAAGACTTGAGGGTGCTGGTTGATGAAAAGCTCAACATGAGCCAGCAACGTGCCAGTGCAGCCCAGAAAGCCAATCGTATCCTGGGCTGCATCAAAAGAAGTGTGAACAGTGGGTCAAGGGTGGTGACTCTGCCCCTTTACTCTGCTCTTGCGAGACTCCACCTGGACTACTGCATCCAGTTCTGGAGCCCCCAGTACAAGAGGGACATAAATCTGTTGGAATGGGTCCAGAGGAGGGCCACAAAGATGCTCAGTGGGCTGGAACATCTCTCCTATGAGGACAGGCCGAGAGTTGGGGTTGTTCGGCCTGGAGAGGAGAAGACTCCAGGGAGACCTCATTGCAGCCTTCCAGTATCTGAAGGGGGCCTGCAAGAAAGCTGGGGAGGGACTTGTAGTGATAGGATGAGGGGTAATGCTTTTAAACTAGAGAATGGGGGATTTAGATTAGATTGGAAGAAATTCTTCACTATGAGGGTGGTGAGTCACTGGAACAAGTTGCCCAGGGGGGTTGTGGATGCTCCATCCCTGGAGGTGTTCAAGGCGAGGTTGGATGGGACCTTGAGCAACCTGGTCTAGTGGGAGGAGTCCCTGTCTGTGGCAGGGGTGTCTTTAAGGTCTCTTCCAATCCAAACCATTCTATGATTCTATGATTTACATTCAGATAAAATAACAAACATAAAGCATCAAAAGTTGGGTCTTTGGGGATTAAAAAATAACATAGGCCCACGTACGAGAGCCAGAATTTGGAGTCCCCTGAATTATTCTCTGCATTATCTCATAAGCAGAAAAAAACCTGTATGCAAGTTGCTGATTTCTCTGCACTAGTTGCATGAAATTATGCCAACCCACATTTACCCAGACCCCTGTATAGAGTTCAATTCAGCCCAAGATTATCTGAAACTGCACCAAAGCTTTCTGAAAGCCTTGTAAACTGTAGAAAACTATTTATCACACTGGGGCTGGCTTCTGACCTGACAATAAAACCAGAAAATGAGGCAGTTTCACGGTTAATTATGAAATCAATCTAGCCATCCATCCTCCCTCTTCAACATTTCTGGAGCACAAATCACTAAGTATGCACTTGCTAACCTGTCAATTATACTCATTTGCCATAACCAAATTCCAGCAGATTCTGTCATTTTCCATCTCCAACATCCTTGTAGATCACAGAATCACAGAATGGTAGGGGGTGGAAGGGACTTCTGGAGATCATCTAGTCCAACCCCGCTGTCAGTGCAGGTTCACCTAGAGCAGGTTGCACAGGAACATGTCCAGGTGCATTTTGAACACCTCCAGAGAAGGAGACTCTACAACCTCTCTGGGCAGCCTCTTCCAGTGCTCTGTCACCCTCAAGGTAAAGAAGTTTTTCCTTATGAAGATGGAAATTCCCTTGTTCCAGTTTGTGCCCATTGCTCCTTGTCCTGTCACTGGGCAGCACTGAAAAGAGTGTGGCCCCATGCTCTTGACACCTGTCCTTTAGATATTCATAAGCACTGATAAGATCCCCAAGATAAGGCCAATACATTAGGCTCAGGCATACTGAGAAGCCTGTAATGTTCACCACAGCTTAAGTAAAGATCCACAATGAAAATGCAAAGACTCACCTGGCTCTTTTGCAAAGGAAAGAAGATACTGACTTCTAAAACCAGAGGGCAACTTGACCTTCCTGTCCTTCGTTCCTGCACAGATGTTTCATAAAATTTCTGTCACTGCCCACTGCTCAACTGAACCAACACTTTCCTTTGAGGGTCTTGGACAAAGCCCCTTCTTTGCTGATATACAAAACTCTTGCTGGTTTCCAGCAGCAGAAACCAAAAGTGAGTCTGGCTCAAGGAACTGGGGAAAAGGATTTGGCTCTCAGTAACTACACAAGGAATTAGGGCTTCGTTTGCTATTGTGAGCATTCCCTCCATTACCCTCATGCAAACTGTGAGGCTACTGTGACCTCTTGCAAAAGCACTTCATCTATTCAATATAGGAAGTTAGAAGGCATTATACCTTTAAACACAATTATATTCTCACAGTACGCGCTCCTCTATTTAAACATCAATCTCTGTCTGATACAAACATGCTTTCTCTTTAAGGCTTCGAGAATTTATCAGGTTGTTATTACTTACACTTTCTTCCTGCTAAGACTGGGAGCTGTTCAGAGACAGATCAATCCGTTGATAAAAACAGATTAAATGTGATTTCTTCTTCCAAGGAGTGAAGTCAGTATGAAAAATGTAATGTACCTCAGACATTTTGGTGACCGAAAGAATTATACAGATTGTATAGCAGCATGAAGATAAAAATTAATTGGGTCTCTTTGCATGGTACCTGTTATGAAAGCAGTTAAAATAGTTTTGTATATTTTGGATGAATTGAAGAAATGTCACTTTCATGATTTTTTCACCTCTCCTTTCAATCAGTGTCCTTTTATTTTCATTTTCATACACCTGCTAAGTGTATCCTGCTGTATTCACAGTTCAGCATGAAGGGTTTCATATTTAGTGGAAATTGAACAATTCGTACCCTGAAGATTCCAATTATTCGGTTCTCTCAAAGATTCGTCTTTGGAGTATCAATGAGGAGAATGGAAAGTTCAGTCAGGAAAAAGTGAGAAAATAACTTTTTTTTTTTTTCTCTGTTAAAATGTTGTTTCAGGGGAAGGGGAGCCTTAAAATCAGCAGCTTGACAGCCTAAAAGAAACAAAGAGCAAAAGGCTGTTGAAGGAGATCTGCAATTTCACACACTTGCATCGCTAGCAGGACAGTTTTATTGCAGTTCTAATTCTGCCAGATATGCTTGAAGAGAAAAAATAATACTAAAAGGAAGTCATGCTTCTCCTTGATACTGAACAAATGACTGTTCTTTCAGAAGAGTATCAGAAAACCTGCAATGTTACCCTTTCTTGTCCTCGTGACCTTTTGGTGAGGAGTGTAAATTTAACTGTCTGTCTGCAAGAGGAGGACTTCCTCCAACAACTAGATTGAATTCTGAATCTGAAGGTGATTTTTGAATCATAAGTGCATTTGTTAAATCACGGTCAAATGCAACCCTGGCCACAGGGTGTGCCCAGATCCTATGGGACACTTAATTCCCACTCACAGATCTGGAGACTTTGACATGTTAACTGGAGGATAGTTCAACGCTCTGTGTTCCTGGGCTTTCTGCCAATTGTTCACCAGGAGTGAAATATCAGACGTTCAGATTTACTGCAGAGCTAAGGGCAGAGATTGCTCTTGTTTGGAAAGCTTGGGCTCAGAGTTTGATGAGCCTATGAATCTCTCCAAGGTTCAAATTGTTTACATTTTCCATTCCTCTTTCAAATACACTCTCCTCCTGGATTTTCAAATTTGGATTTGACTCTAACGTACCACTCAGTGCCACCTGTATGTCAGGTGTGTTCAGAGCACTTTTTATTCTCAATTATGCCACATTGGCACTTCCAGCTGAGCAGACAGGCAGCTTTGAGTTATGGGTAAGGTAAAATGGAGGAGATAACCCAGCTGACATGAGATAATAATCACCATGTGGTATCCAAGACAAGGAAAGGTGAGCTCCCGTTACCGCAGAAGTCCCATTTGTGTATTTTCCAAGCCTTGCAACAAACTCCTACTTCTACATACTAGAGTCCCAAACAGAACCAGAAACAAAATGGTCAAGACCCACAAGACTAGCTATTTTTACAATTATATCAGAAACCCAGAAGAATATGAACTTTTATATAGAAAATAAAGTTTCACAAAAATGGTTCCCAAAAGCTACTTTTTCCTCTGACCTGAAAACTTTAGATATTCAAAGAAACAACTGGTGAGCTTTGGGAGCTGGTGGGGGTCTACTGATCCTGCAAATAACTTAAAACTCCTCCACATCTACGAGAGCAACCATCATGAGAGTAAAATGAGGAGAGACAGACAGGAAACAGTTCTGCTGTTTAAATTCTCTTCTGGCCACCCATCTGATCACAAAATCCCATGCATTCTCTAACCAGCAGAGTTCCCTTCCTAACTCTCCACAACACAGACATGCAAGCAACTTTGGGAAATAGATTAACATCTGCCATTTCCATTTCACAATTTCTCATGCAGATAGATAGGAGCATTTTGCAGTAATGGTATCCACTAGATACATGTTCATTGTCATCTTTGTCACATTACTCAAGTAATATGGGAGCATCAATGGTTTGCAAATGACAACTATAAAGATTGCAATGACAACACGACAACTGTTGTATATAGAAAATTCTGCTTCCTATTGAAAGGGTTATTACATGAATTACTTGGTTTGGTCTTGTTTCAGTGTAATAACCCACTGGGAGTGGGGAGGGAGAAATGTAATGAAAAAGAAAGAAAGGTCTGAAATGTACCTTTGGATGGAGGTATGATGCATGGGAATGGAGTGTATTTATAGCCCACTGAGGCCCGTCTTTTAGTACAATAACAGGGACATCATTTACTAAACAAACACCGGCTGCCTATAGATCTCTGACACCTGACCATTTAGGCAGTTCAAAAACCTTCATCAAACACAGCCATCTATTAAAGAGTAAAGGCAGAGCTTTAGGCGCTAAGAATCAAGGGAAAAAATAACATGTCTTGTTCCTCTCAAAGATCTGAGAAATAATTTTTGCACAAGCATTTCTTTTCTTCCTGGGCACACCACATCAATCTGTCAGAGCTGTGTGCAGCAGGGGAGGCAACGCGTCTCTTGTTTCACTTGGGAAACAACAGCGAAAACCAAGGATGGCTGTTCTGAAAATAAACACATATATGAGCACACTTCCTCAGTTTCCTCAATTTACAGTCCACCCTTGACTCTCCAGGAAGCCTTCCTTTGGGTGCAAAGCTGGACAAAAAAAGACTAAAAAGCACTTGAAAATATATTTTGCTTGCTTGGTTTTCCATTCTTAGTTGCCCATAGTGATTTCGCATGCAGTGTGGATTGCTTAGCAGTTCTGTAGCACAACCGAAAGCCAGTAATGGCTCAGAGTGGTTCAAAGGTCCATGCTCACAGGATGGCATTGCTGCACTTGGGCTGCTGGAAAGTCTTCCCACCAGCCAGATGGGCCATGCATGATTATCAGTGTTTGTCCCAAAAATGTTCTTAGCAAAAGCACCAGAACCACTTCTTCAATATTTCACAGTGAAATAGCTAATCACAGCAAGGCAAAAGAAACAGAAATTACCTCCTTCTTGCTTCCTCTTTCCAGAGCTCCCTTGATGGCAACATCTACTGGGAGAAGAGCTGCAAGACTAGAGCTCTGTAATCCCCTCCACCTGTCCATTATAACATGTCATCCACGATGGAGGTTTGATTGCTTTTTAAAGAAACTTCAGAGAGAGTGGATGGAAGAGTTGTGAAGCACACTATGATCCCAGAGGACACTCTATACCCGCCAGTGTTAATGGAGTGCCAAGGTCTCTGCAGTCATTCATCACCACCCTGTAAATCTGCACCTTATTCCCAGAGCTATTATTTACTCAGGAAGAAAATCCCAAAATTTCTGTTCACAACTGCTTAAGGTTCAACTGGAGAGCAACCTTGAAAGAGGAGAGCATTACAGTTTGAACAACAACAGAAGCGCATTTGCCCACTGATTTGTTTGCTTCTGCTTTGCTAAAATTGGCTATTTTTGTTTGCCAAAAAGCCTACTCCCCTCTGGACCATAGATCTTTCCACTTAACTCTGAATAAGGTCACTGACCTTCCTTTACAATTATGTTGTGTTTCCAAACGGGTGCACTGCCACAAATACAGCACTGTTTCAGGGGCTTACAGCTCTGTAACCCTATAGCCCAGTCTAGATAAGGAGAGTTAAATCCAGGCAGAACAGTAGTAACCAGTGTAAGACCCATCATCTTTCTTCCCTGACTCTCAGGAATCATTGAAAAGAGACAATGCCCTTCAGTTCACAGACAGGATCCATGCAACTTAGGTCACGCTTATGACACGTGTCAAACGAGTTTGTAATCCCCTATGGTGTAGACCTGACTACTTCTCCAAGCAACTATCCCAGTGCTTAATTATTCTCCTCCTTTGAAAGATATTCAAGAGATCTACCCAAATCTTCTTTCCTGTAATCTCAGCCCTCTCAGCCTTGTCCTGTGAGAACACAAAAGGTGTCTGACTCCTTTTTTGTAGTAATTTTTTTTTCATCTGTTTAAACACAAATACCTTACCATCAGAATTAGCATGGAAATTAATGAAAGTAATTGAATTTTTTTAATCTCCCACAAATCAGCAGTCTCTAATTATGAAATGGCATAGTTGTAGGGATAAAATTATGTGCTATTCAAACACAGATTTTTATGTCTAAAGGTAACTGCCTAAGGTGTGAGACCCATGGGGCCCACATCACCCACATCGTATTATTGGTTCTGACTCATATTGCAAGGAACAGAAGTACACAGGATATACTGAGGTTTGAGAGCAGTCAAGTGCATGTACCATAAGATACACACCAACATAAGGTAAACAGAAAGAAGCAGGATGATTTCTGGCTTTAGACAGCCATCTCTAATGGAGACACAATTCAAGTTTTGAGAGAATGGCCATGTAAAGCATCAAATAGAAGATTAAAAAATCCACAAACTATTGTTTGGAGGTGATGGTGGCAACTGTTTTAGAGGTTACATAGTGTAACTGCAGTGACTTGACAATACTTTCTTGTCACAAGCAACTGCCATGGAAGATAGTAGCTCCTTTTAATATCTGAGCTAACATACAGAATCCCTCTCTCAGACTGCATATTCTTCAGGACAGATAATGTTTCCTGTAGGTTATTCTATACTGCCAGTCATAAACGCAACTATGCTCTTGACCACAGTTACTGAAATATTAAACTAACTCATGTGAACCCTACTTCACACCGTAACCTGAACTCAAGACTCAGTTTAAACTGCAGACAGATGTAACATTTCCCCTTTGTGCATTTTCCTTTCCCTTCACCTAGCTAATTTTATCAGGTTAAAAACTTGGCGAGCCTCAGATGACAAAGCTGTGTGGTGGTGAAAGGCCAAGTACCTTCAAAGCAGTAGCTCTGCCACGCAAGCTCATCTTCAGCTTGCTTGCTCTTTGGCTATTCTTTTGCTTAGCACTCAATTGAGATGTTCAAAGTAGAAGTGAAGCCAAGACTTTAAGCCATTTTATAAACTCCCAGGCTGAAAGCTTGACATATCTCTGTGTCATCTTGTGACTGGACAGAATTCTTTAATTTTACATGCCTGGAGGTCTAATAGATTTGCTTTCACATGGTTGTCTGTCGTCTGTAAACTTCTTAAAGAAGCAGATTTTATTTTACTGACTTACTTATTTCTGGCTGCAATCCCCAGCAAGAGTCAAACTCCTCCCTTTGTGCCTGGAAATCTACTCTCACAAAACTCCATGCCAGAGATGTGGTTGAAAATGACAGTCATTTATCTGATGTCACTTCATCTGGGAGAGCCATGCCCTCACCTGTCAAAACTAAGCCTCTTTACAACTGTCCCTTCGGAGGCTGCCCGATGCCATTCTGAACAACAAGGCTTTCCTTTCACACACAGCCTCCAGGGACACTTGAGATCCATGGGTGCAGGCAGCTTGCCAAGTCTCTCAGTGCCCACTGGCCCACCATGGGGCTGGGCACAGCCTAGCACTGCTCAGAGATGCTGAGCATCCTTCCAGTCTGCTGCTATTGCCCCAGCTGCCTTTTGCTACTTGCTTCTACAATGCAAACACATGCAGAAGAAAAGTCCTTTTATACACCTTCAAGCGTTTCCTCTTCTCCCCAGACCCACACCAGCCTTTATCCCCTGGCTCCATCACTAGCTTTTTCTTCTCTAAATAAAGCTCATAGATGTGTCCTCGCTTTCCCATGACCCCAGTCTCTGCCAACCTTTCCATCTGGTACCTTTCTGGTTGCCCAGTCCCATCAAGAAACCCTCACTCACACACATTTCCTGGCCAAAAAAATACACGAGTGAATAAATAAATGATTTAAAGGAATTTGGGCAGTCAGAAAACTGCCCAATGCCCTCTGATGTTTGCCAGTGCATAGATAATTTTTCCCTGGCAGCAAAATGGCTAGGGGTAAAACAAGACAGTTTTAAGTGAAGAGAAGATGGTGAAGGGCTGAGGTGTGAGTTTACCAGTAACAGAGAAAGTTAGTATTTCCTTTTGATCAAGACTAATTTCTGGAACTAAGGATTGTGGGACAATAATTTTCTAATGGCAGGGAAAAAAAATTATGTGAATCTGATGCTAGAGATTTTGGCCGAGATATTTTGCCTTAATTTATTGAGAAGTATATAAAATCAGAAAGCCATCCGCTGGAGGCCGGTGACCGGGTCACATTCAAAGGAAAACAATCACGGCTGGGGAATGCTGACACATGTCTGCTCTCCTTAAATGACTCATTTGTAGGCATTTTCGTTTGCCTGTTTACTCCATAAAGTGCAGGTGGATCAAGAACACATGCAGTCAGAAATGAAGACAAAGAGAAAAAAAGATAGAAGGAAACTTCGGCTTATTTTAGACGTTCCTATTCAAAAGCACTCATGGGATCCCCCTCCAGAAGGCAGGGCAGACCTCTAGATAAGGAGTTAACATGATGGGAGGGCTGACAAAAATTGGAATACAGCCTAAGCAATTAGTAGACTGTCAGTAATTGGAATTAAGTAATCAACTTCAACCACTATGAAAATGTACTGTGGGGAACACTCTTCCATTGGCAAGGAGATGAATGGGATAATTGTACGGCTTTTCCATCTCTAGCTGCTACAATTCGATGGCAGAATAATCCATGGGCAATTGAATGTCTGCAATTCAACAATGAAATACCAGGATCAATATTTAATTCACAATTCTCTTACCTTTTCTTCAAATCCACTTTATGTTTATTAATGCTCTGAACACATTAAGAGGCTCTTACGCCTTCTGGATGAGTGCATCTGAAGCAGAATGCTGCTTGCATGGTCTCAGGTTGTGGTATGTATTGATTCAGGCTTTTCGCTTTGCGTACATATTGTGATAAGCCTTCATTAAAATAACGGTAAAGAAAAGAGCAAGTGAGCACTTGAATCCCGAGACCCACCCTGAACTTCACTACCGAGTCCCGCATCACTTTGGCCGGGCCATTTAACAACTGCCTGCCTGCTGCACAAGCAGTACAGCAGCATTTACTCACCTCGCAGACACGCTGCAAGGCTTAATAACAGTGAAACTGCAGCTGCTTCTTGCAAAGTGCTTCAGAAGAGAGAAGAGGGGCAGGACTCACTTATAACCTGGTATTCCCCAGCACATGAGGCTTTTTGGGCAGCATACCTACTGCCAGCCCCAGGCTAAGGGACCACAGCGATGCACACAGCGGGTGCTGGGGGACCACGTGCTGCTTCTCTCCAAGGCAGGTGCAAGGCCTGCCAGTGCCCTGAAGGAAATCGGCATCTTTCACCTGCTCCAAGCAGACCTGCTCTTTGCTCAAACCACTCTTACAAGCACCCCAGAGCTGTGGCCCTGCCCGTCTTAGTTGGTGCTTACAAACACACAGTGAGGTTATCATGCCAGAGAGCAGCTTGTCCTACTTGCATCTTGCCCATACATCTGTCTGTAGCATTGCCTAGATACCAGCTAGGGGAGTGCAGAGAAAACTATCTCAATCAATTCTATAATTGTTTCTAATCTTCCCATTCCGAGCTGACTTCCCAGGAAGGATGTGCCACACAGCATTACAGGCTTGGGAAGCAGCATTGGTAGTGCCATGCACACCCAGATGCTCTGCTCCTCTCGAGGCATGGCTAAGAAACCCCCCAGGGCAGCCCATCCGGACACAACACGGCCAGTTCCCTGACTGGTCCCCACATAACAGCCAGCAAGAAACAAAAATAAGTTCAAGACCCTGCCTGTGCCACCTGGCTGAGAGACCAGGAGCCTGTAATCGAAACAAGCCTTGTGAAGAGAGGCACACATGAAATATTAATTTCCTGGATTGCCTACATTTGCATAGTAATAAAAAGTTCATCCTCATGGCCTGCTCTGGCCCCTGTTAATGTTTTTGTCATTGTACCTGAGGTTTGGGGGAGGAAGGGAGAGTAAGGGCTGTGGAAATGTCTCCTGTGGAAATGACAGCCCTAATGGAGCTTATCTCTACCAACAGTAATTTAATCCAAAACGCTGAGGCAGAGGGTTGCAGCACTGTCAAAAAAAAACATTCTCTCAAGTAAGATCACTTCTAACTTCAATTAAGCCTAAGGGCTTTTTTCTCCTCTGCTTTTTCCTTTTTCTTCTTTTTCACCTTCTCTCCTCCCTACACCCACCTCCGAAGTCAAAGGCCTTGCAGGGAGGCCAGGATTTTCTCCAGAGAAAGCCACGTTGTCAGCTGTAGATTCCGCAATGGAGATGCATCTGTCTCAACTGATGCACTGCTTATGACAGTTCAATTAGCCCAGACGAAGACCCAGTGTTCCTGTGATAAAGCCCTAGTATCTCTCTCTCCCCAGGGTCTCAAAAGCGGATGCGATCTGGCTTCGCTTTGCACATGTTAATACAGCAAGTTCCTTAATTACTTTTCTAGTAAGGACGAGTGGTAGTTTTCTGAGTTTGCAGTTTTCCCCCAGTGTTGTAGAAAGATGAACAACGCCTGTCATTAGCTGAAGAGAAGTGTAGGCAGGAAGGTGTTGGAGACATGTCAAGCTCTGAGATTAGACTGGACAGTTTGTAAGAAATTTAGATCTTTAAGCTACGGTTGGTAAGGTGAGAAGATCCCCTCGGCTGGGAAAGCAAAGCTCTTTCTGCCCACTACACATTTCCAAGGACTTAAAAGCACTGTAATTTTAACTTTTGTTTTTAACATGCAAAATCAGCTACTTGATAGTACACACTGCTGCTGATCATCACAGACAAGGTAGATCACACATAGAGCATGATACCCTACAAATTTTGAGCTATTCCTGGTAGCATCTAGAGGGCGGATCACGACATCCGGTCAAAATTTATCTTCCTGCTTCAGTAACTTTTCTGGTTGGGATTTGTGTTGGCGCAGCTAAGCAAAGCAAACCAACAAAAACCCCTGGACAAATATAGAAGCAATATTGATTTCTTGGAGGGCAGGTTCCTTTCGGGATAAACTTGCACAAAAAGAAACAAGCAGTCTCAGCACATACCTTGAAGTGTTCAGCAAAGGGCACCCTCTGTGCCCATCTGCTCTCAAGAGATAAGGCATCGGCATACGTGACAGCCAGGTACTTGTTATTACAAGAGGACTCATAATGGAGTTTCAGGGGATTATAAAATGTAATAACTTTGTAAGTGAGAATTTCAGTGTAATCTGTATAAAACAAAAGCATCACATAACGTCAGAGGAAGGGCCTTGTTTTCATTAAAAGACAGGGAGCATTGGAAGAAATATGGTCTGCAGACAGCAAGGTTCAGCTTGGCACCATCTAGTTAAAGCATTTGGGAAAAATTTCGCATGTACTAGCAGCATTCAACAGCTAAAGGCAACAGCACATCACTCTCGCTGAGGGGGAGGCTCATGAAATCAGCGGGCACATATGTGGGAGCAGGATAGGACAGGAAAAAAAACAACACAAAAACCCCACCCTGCAAAAAGCCAAAGGATGCTCTGGAAGGCTCTTCCTTCAAAGTGTCATCCTGCCAGGAAGGATCCTGGCAAGGAGTATGGTCCTGGGAGATGCTGAGTGCACTCCCTCTCTCCTTCTGATGTATCACTCAACTACCTTTTTCTTCTACCCGTACCAGACACAATGCTGTCAAGAGAAACAAAATCAATTGAACCTTCCCACTTTGATCACTTAGGAAAGTGAAAGATGGAAAAAGAAAAGGAAAAGGAAAATTTCAAAAAGGCATCTGTTCAAAGTCCTTTGCAGTTTTTCTGGGATGGTCCTGGCATCCCTACATTCACAGTGTCAGGCTTCTGCCTGAAGCAATTGCAGGCTAGAACTCACAAACACCAACTGCAGTCCAGCAGTGGGGGTTCTAACAGGACTCCAAATGCTACAAAACCTGTGAGCTCCCCCTAAAAGCCAGCCATGCTCCAGGCCTCTCTTTTACCCCACAAATCACATTCCCTTCCTAGACACTGGGAACTGCCCTCCCAGCCCACGGCTACCCAAGAGCAAGTGAGTTGCAGGCAAGGGCTGCCAGCCATAGGTAGCTCAGGGAGGCTTTTGTCCCAGTGGAAGCAGCATAGAAAGTCTCTCCATTTACATGATCATTAGCGAATAGCAGGGGAGGGAAGCTCACAATAGTCATCATTCAGATATGCCCTACATTTGCTGGTTTTTCCATGTTTTCTCCAGCAAGGGGAAATCAGGAACAACTTCTTCAAGATGAAAGGGAAGCTTTAGAGGGCAGCTTCTCTAGTTATTTGTGGGATGTGACAACCTGGCATCTTCCCAGATCCTGCGTTTTCACTAAGAAATAAACCCAGAATAGCTCTTAAAGATAAAAATCATTAAATAAGTCACTATTTAGGTA
>JAVSBS010021491.1:20768-57015 GCA_033124195.1 Coracias cyanogaster
TTCTGTGACCCCCTTTCTTTGATGCCCTTAGGATCTTAAAACTCCACTATCTCATGCTCACTACAGCCAAGGCTGCCCATGAGCTTGACATTGCACTCCAACCCCTCCCTCTTGATGAGGACAATGTCTAGCATAACACCTCTCCTCTTTGGTTCCTCAATTGCTTGGAGGAGAAAGTTATCACCAATGCATTCCAGGAGTCTCCTGGATTGCTTTATGCCCTGCTGTGTTGTCCCTCTAACTGATATTGAGGTGGTTAAAGTACCCACTAGGGGACTTTCGGATAAAGGACCAAGGCTTGTAAATGAGCAGCGATTCCTATCTGTCTATGAAAGGCCTTGTCCACTTGATCCTCCTTGTCGGGTGGTCTGTAGCAGACCCCCACTGTAATGTCTCTTTGTCGCGGTCCGGGTGCAAACGTCCATGCAGTTTCCCAAAGGGGAAGGGGATTGAGGGCAAAGCGAGATACCTCCTCACCACCAGGCTCATAGGCAATTATGGACACTAACGAGTATTCAACAAGTTTATTACCAAATACATTCAAATAAAACCTTATTTACTCTACGGAGATATTATGATATTAAACAATGCCACACCCACCCACTCACTCCCTCTTAGTCAACCTGGTGTGGTGTGATGTTGTGCATGTGTGTATACGCTTTTCCGGCGTGTGGCAATGATCCTCGTAGGGGCTGGGACAACGATGCTCAGCCAGCAAACTTGGGTGGTTCTGATGATGATGGCGACTTGCCAGCTTTTCAGTGCGATCGGAGTCTCTCTCCTATGGTGATGATGATGGCAACTTTTGCTGCAATTTTTTCGGCAGCAGTACATGGCTCGTGACTTGGCAGCGGTGTGCAGCTTCTTCAGTGCAACGCTCCCACCTTGGAGTGGTGAGTTTCTTCAGTGCGGTGCCCCTGGCTTGGGGCGGTGCCAGCGACAGCTTCTTGCTGTAGTTTCTTTCGGTTTAGGTGCAGGGCTCTCAGCTTGGAGCAGTGCCAGTGATGTGGGGCAGCGGCAGCATCTTGGCTTGGGGCCACTCCCGCGGCGGCAGCTCGCATGCCTCAGGGCTCAGCAGCAGTGCAGCTTCTCGATGGCTTTTTGTCATAGTTTCTTTAAGTGGCAGGAGGCAGCAGTTTCCCCCCTCCCCCCTCGCTTCAAACCTTTTGGCATTTGGACTTGGCGCAGTTCCAGCAGTGGCTAGCGGTGGCACAGGGGGTGTCTGGCTCAGTTCAGCTGCTTCCCCCCCAACTCCCCCCAGCCGCGAGGCCTGGGACGGGGGTCTTGGCTGCAGTGATGCTTTCCTCTCTGCACAAAGCAGCGAAAAGAGAAAAGTTTTTGTTCTCTTTTGAGTTTTTATACCTTGCCGCATCTGTATGACTTCTGGCTTCCAATTTGGGACAGAACCATGGCATCATGGGGGTTGTAGTTCTTTGTGTTCGCTGTTTTAATAAGGCAGAAGTCCTTCATATGTGGGGGTCAGACCCCCATACCCGCTTCTTATCATGCATTGTATGTTTCATTACCTCAACTTTATGGCTCCCCTGACGGAGAAGTTAATATTAATAAGCTCATTCCGCCTTCTCACTTCTTCCTAAAGTTCAGAAGTTCAACGTGTCCCTGGTTTTGCAACAAAGTTTCCAAGCTCCCCAGTTTCTGTAATCTTCCAGGTTCTTTTCAGAATGTTAACAACCATCAACTCCCCAGGTTCTTTCAGGATGTCAACAACCACTGTTTGTGAAGATATACCCATCTATATTCCTATCAGCAAGGCTGGGCATCAGGTCTCACAGCCTTGCAGTACACCTCCATACAGAGAAAGAGAAAAATTTTCTGCTGGTTACTGCTACAAAATATATTGTTTGATTGTGGGGTTCATCCATAGGTAAACTTTGGTTCAGGGCCTATAGCTCAGGCTGTAGCACTTCACACAATGCATCCACAGAGAACAGCTAAAGCCATGCCCAGGAATCCAGCCATGATCCTTCTCAAGCCTGTTTCCACCAAACCCAAGAAATTAAGAGTGAGTACTAGTACAGACAAGCCTTCCACTGCAGGAAGTAGAAACACACCTAGAACTAGTCATGATTGCAGTTGGCCTGTGCCAGACAGATCCACAATAGGAGTAATCGAAGAGCTACGAGTGAGTACCTGCAAGTAGAAAGTGATACTGCAGCAAGGCTGCTACAAACTAGCCCTTCTGTAGTTGTGCTATAAACTTCCCACTATCCTATAAACAAAATAGTCACACAGCTTCCGCCATATGACCTTCAGGATGTGGCTGCGGTCTGGTTTTATGCAGATACATCATGATACACTATTATAAACTCTATTTCCTTCTAGAATTTAAAGTAACTTGGATGGAGAGAAATGGTCCACTTTCTAAATCCCAGGGAGTTTCCATGCAAACAGCTTCTGACATAATTGTTTAATTATGTCACAGACATGCGACATAATAATTAAATAGCCACAGACATGGCTTCTGTCATCAGCTTCTGACACATCTCCTGCTGGACCTTTTCCAGTGACATCAGAATGCAGGTTTTCAAGCTGTCTGCAGACCCCTGGAGGGAGAGGTGATCTGGCTGTGAAAGGTGGTTAAGAGCAGGTTATATTCAACAACCTTAAAAACTCTTGTGTGTGGTGTTCACACTTTCCTGGCCTGAAGTAAAAATGGAGGGTGAAAATGGCTGATGGCAGGTGGGATCCTGCTGCCTCAGCCCCCTTCTTTGCAAGCTGGTGTCTCATTACTGCATTCATGTGAAAGGCAGGAGTCACAGGTGTCACCAGGGACAGGTGGGCTGTGCTAAATGCTTACAGAGCATCCACCATGGATGTGGCTGCTTTAAAAGACAGTCTCAGGTTATGCAACCACTTGCAGATAAACTAAATACACAGAGCAAATGGTCCCATCCTATGTGGGTGCTCCTCCTTAAGCCAGGAGCACCCCAGGGCGCTGGGTGCTTGGGAGGGTGGAGCTGGGCTTGCTCAGCTGAGTGGGGAGCAACTAGCAAAAGGCATCCCAGAACAGATGGCAGTTGGTGTGGTACGACACAGAATCATAGAATGTTAGGGGTTGGAAGGTTCCTCTGGAGATCATCAGGTCGAACCCCCCTGCCAAGCAGGACCATAGAATCTAGGGCAGGCTACACAGGAATGCATCCAGATGGCTCTTGAAAGTCTCCAGAGAAGGAGACTCCACAACCTCTCTGGGGAGTCCTCTGTGTAACCCTCACAGTAAAGAAGTTCCTCCTCATGTTGAGGTAGAACTTCCTGCGCTCTAGCTTGCATCCATAAGGAAGTGGTAGCCAAGAGATGCTGGCTTGCAGTCAAGAGGAGACAAGGAATGGACAGCTGCTACAGGAATGTGTTGAAGAAGAGAGCATGAAGGAAGCTAAATATTCAGGCTGTCAACATCATGCTGGAAAGATTTACTTTTTACTGTGAAGTACAATGTAAAAGCTTCACATTTGAGGAGAGGGGGAAAAATGTCCAGGCTGCACTGCTGCTTTTTTTCACACTTTTAGGAGTAATCCCTGAAAGTCTGAGGCTTAGCTCTTCTTCCTGGACATCAGGAGTGACTGCAACAGGAGTACACAAGT
Organism: Coracias cyanogaster; assembly: GCA_033124195.1. Classification (NCBI taxonomy): domain Eukaryota; kingdom Metazoa; phylum Chordata; class Aves; order Coraciiformes; family Coraciidae; genus Coracias; species Coracias cyanogaster. Next base: position 24,371 of record JAVSBS010021491.1, read on the forward strand.
ATGGGACCTGTGTACATGGGCCTTTCAAATCTGAAGCCATCTGGGCCCTCTAAATTTAAGCCTTCCTTCATATGCTTTCTTTAAGGTACATCTTACCACCACAACCAACCTACCCTGGGACTGACAGAAACTGCAGCTCTTCCCCTGACCAAAGGCAGCCTTCAGCATTCCAGAAAATACTTGCCTGCTTCCATATCTAGCTCAAACAGGTTCTCTGTGGCCCCTGTAACACCCTCCCCCTCACAGCGGCTCCAGTCCCATAAATGAAAGAGACAGGCTGACTCTGGGCCACACTTTTCCTTCACTGGAGAGAAGGGCTTCTACAGGTGTGGAATTCTGCACACAGAAAGGGTGGGAGGAGGGGTGGGGCTGCCAGGGATGGAGGCAAGCACTCACATACCTCCTCCATGCTGCAAACCTGTGTGAAAGATGGGAGTGGAAGCAGAACAGGTAGTGCTTGTGTAAGAGGAGAGGGAGTGCACACTTTCCTGTGGAGGGCATACATAATGCTTCAAAAAGTCACAAAATAAGGGGAAGCAGCCCCATGGATGAGAAGACATTGCCCAGCCATGGTGCACTGGGATGGGCATGCACAGATGCTGTGCCAGTGGTGCACGGGACTGGTACATGCACAGCGTGGTGCATATGTGAGGACATGCATAACATGCAGTTCCCATGCCCCACTGGGGGAGGACAGATGCCCCACAGGAGCCAGCAAGGGTCCTAAGAGCTCTCTCAAGGAATTGCCATTGGAGGGTGTGAGCAACTGGGCAATGCTGGGATTCCAGCAAGCTCCCAGTTTTGTGCACTGGGACAAGAACCAATAGGTTCCCACACAACAAGGTGCAGGGAAGCACCCTGTCCAAGCTAGAGAGCAGGGGCTAGGCACTCGGGGAAGGGAGTGGTGGTCCCTGGTGCATAGTGGAGTCCTTGAGCTTCCCGTGCTGCAGGGTCCCCCAGCTGCATGCAGAGAAGGGCTGGCTCTAAGGAGCATTTCCCAGCTGCATGCACAGGTGCTGATGAATTTGTGGACCCTCAACTGCATTCGTGGGGCCTAGGGATGGATCACGGTTCCTATGCCAATGAGGTGGCTTTGGAGGGTGTCAGCTGCATGCTTGCATGCTGTCTTTTAGATAGGAATCCCGGTGAACGTACAGAGGGCTGGCTTTTTGAGTCCCCGGCTGCATGCAGAGGGGCTGAGTTCGAGAAGTCCCGAGCCGGCAGCACCGCTCAACCCTGCGGACCAAGTTGTCGAAGCGGGAATCAAAGCTCAGATAGCAACAGTCCCACCACAGCCAATCGAGCGCAGCCCCGATGCGACGACGGGGAAAAGCGGCGGAGCGCCGAGCGCAGCGCCCTCCTCATGCTAACAGCCGAGCACGGAGACGCCTAGGCGCGAGAGCCCGGGGAAACACGCACCGCACCGCACCGCACCGCACCGCACCGCACCGCACCGCACCAAACCGCGAATGCGCCGGAGCACTGAAGGGCCGCAGGCGCGTGCGCAGGAAAGACTGACGCGCCTGACTCCAGTCTGCGCAGGCACGGGGCAGAGAGGGGAGGGCGGGCGATGCTACTTGCGCCTGCGCGATGTAGAAACGCACCGCCATGTTGCCGGAGAGAGACAGGGACAGTTGGTGAGCGCTTCGGTGTCAAGTTCTTTCCCTTGCCCTTCTCCGGCCCGTGGAGTTGCGGCCGAGCGGGGCAACTCTGGCATCATGAGCAGCAGCGGCGGGCGGGTGTGCGACCTGTCCCGGCGTAACCCCCAGGAGGACTTCGAGCTTATCCAGCGCATCGGCAGCGGCACCTACGGCGATGTCTACAAGGTAGATGCAGCACCGCGGCCCGTTGGGGGACTGTCGTCTCTACCCGTTGCCACGGTGATCTGCTCCGTGGCCAAGCAGCCGGGTCGCCCCTCTCCCTACCTGCCCCCCTCCAAATTTGAGGGGACTTCCGTTGCAAAGCAACGCTACCTTTCACCTCCTCTCCCTCCGTCTCTGCCGTTGTGGGCAGCAAGACCGTCGTTTATTTTTCTCCTCTCTCTAGCGGGTCCTGCGCTGTCGCACCGGCCCCAGTCTTGGCCTCCTAAGCGACCCAGCACCCCGCGCCTTTCCCAGCCGCCGGCCTGGCGACCCCCGAGGGTCGCCTCGGCGCTTGTGGAGCGGCCGGGCCCTGCTGCTGGCGGTGCGGAACCGCAGCGCTCTCCCGGCTTCTTGCGACCCAGGAGCCGGTTCTTGTCGCTGCTGCGTGCCGGTACGGGCGTGTTTCACGGGCGGAACCTGGGGGGCGGCTCCCTCCCAGACCGAGATGCGCGGTGTGGAGGCACAGGAAGCGCGGGTTTGCTCGCTTGTTTCCAGCCCAAATGTCATTTTGAATCGTGTGCTTGAAGGCGAGCAGGGCTGTTCATGCGAGCTGCTGCTCCTGCCGCTGTCTTAAGTGGAAATAACCAGTGTTTTGTGCTCGGGCCTCTGTTAAACGTGAGGCTGACCAGTCGGAGGGCAAACTGTGGAGTCAGGAAGGATGTCATTAGGACCAAAGTCTTTCACGATCGTGCCCTAGCTTCAGAAACGTAGGAAAAGCAAAGCTAAAGCAACAGGAGCCGAGTATGTTTGGCTTTTTTTTGCTTCATGGTGTACTTTGATATTTTTTCTGCTGTGCAGTGTATCTTGTTATTTGTGTACCCAGTTGAACTCTTGCCTGATGGAATGAAGCAGCCTGCTCCTGTTACCTGCTCCTGTTTGGTGGTGGAGCAGAGGGGAAAGTTGAGTTTTGTTGTGTGCAGTCTGTTGGAAGCACGTGTGTGCTTTCCAAGTGTCTTCAGGTCTGCTTTCGTTGTCACAAGGTGGGCGTGTGTGTTTAAGAGAACTTATGTTGCTAGGCAGGACTTGTATTGGTAGGGAAACATTTAGAGCCATTCCATAATTTGAGGTGCATGAGACTGGCACTGATGCTGTCTTTGACTCTTAAGTGAATGCGCCTAGAATTAAGTCTTTTTTGGGTTGGGGCAATTTTTGTTTAATCTCATCTTGTTTAAATGTTATGAAAGTTTTGGGATGTGAATCATCTTGTTACTGTGCTTTTAGTGTGCTAACTCCCTGCTTTATTAATTGTTTTATTGAAAGGGGGTTTTGTGTTCTTTTCCTCACCTTGCCAGCTTTCTTTGAGTATTTGTGTATAATGCTGATGTTTTAATTATCAAGTCTACTTGCTTTATGCTCTATTTTCTTGTTTTTCTGCAAACTTACATTGAGGTAACTCAGCTCAAGATAACTCAGCATTTCTGTTCCAGTTTTAACTGGCACATTGACTCCGTAGTATCTTATCAATCAAAATTTTTCAGTACTCTGTACATGAGTTTGATAAATGTGAATTAGCTAACTCATCTGTCTTTATTGTTTAATTTTAAGGTCATTACCTCCAGCTATAGAGTGAATATTTGCGTTTGTAGTACCACCACACATCTGAAACCTGTATAGTTTCACTGGATCTCTCGAGGTTTTCTTGATGATTTTCATACTTATAGCAGTAGCCTTCAGTTTGGCACTCCTGAGTGGCCAGTGTTTGGCACTGCTTGACTGCTTGTGACTATTGTTTAAGGTAACAGGAGAGGAGTTCTCTCCTTTCTGAGTGGATTTGTTTGTTTACAGTCTGTCTGTGACCGATGAGATAGAAGGTGGTATATCAGGACCACTAGGTGGGTATTATAATTATTTATTTTTTCTAGATGAGAGAGAGGTAAGTGCTGTTTTATTAGATTTGGACAGTGTAGGAAAAATGAGACGTGCTTTCTCCTGGATGGATTATTGCCTGTTCCATATTGAGGCAAGGTCTTGCCCAAGGCACCCTCAGAGTGGAGCATGAAAGTAGCCCAAAAATAATAGTGGAAGCTGGTTACTTTTAATGTGACAAAGAGAAAGTAATGTAGTCCTAAGTGTCATACGTAAGTAAGCTTCCTAGGGCTTTATCTTAAATTTATGAGGGGTTTCATAAAAGCTCTTTCATTTCCTTCACCATTTTGCTTGTAGGTTAACGTTGTGATTGATGAAATAATTGTGTGAAAGCTAGCTGTGTGACAGTGGTGCTCATCAGGTTTCCGCAGAGTGGATCAAAGCACTGGATGTACTCAGGCAGCTTCAAACTATTATTTGTGAATTGTGGTTTTCCTCCATGGCAGAAAGAGCCATGCAGGGAGGTAACTTGTTTCTGCTGTTATTGGGTAGGGATTATTGCCTTAACAGGACAATCTTGTTGACACTCTTGCTAAATGCTGGCCTTTCTGTAACCTGATTTCCTGTCAGAAAAGAGCTGAAAGCAGAGTAGACTGACGTCTAATTCCTTGCTCCATTTTACATGAACCGAGATACAGCAGGTTAAATGTTTGATTTGCTTAAAAAATAAATTTATATTATTTAAAAAAAAGGCAGAGTCTCTACTCTGATTTTTTAAAAAATTATTTATTTTTTTTAATTTGAAGTAAGAGCCTGTGGTGTGGACTGAGCTACAGAGACTTGAAGGGAATGAGGATGTGAGTCAGATTGATATGATCCTGCTGTTTAACTGGTACCTGGAAATGCACTAGTGCCCTGCAAGTAGAGATTTTTTTACTTGAACCAGTATTTTATCATTACCTGCCTTTCCACCCAAACTCAGCTATCAAAGAGACATTGGAGAAGGTGATAATGAATGCATCACAACAAAGGTAGTGGGTAACTTCTTCATGCCAGTAGCTCTGTCAGATGTGCACAATCAACAATCATGTGTTTCTTCTAATTAGCTCCAGTCCCAGGTTTGTTGGAGGAGGTGAAGTATTTTCTGGATTGTTTAGTTCTTAATGTATCCTGGGGACATAAACACTGGACATAACACTTTTTTCAGTGAGGATCTGAAAGGCTTGGGTTTTGAAATTTTTTTTTTAAGTGTAGCTGTGTTTCCAGTTCTAAGAATTTTAAGTAAAACAGAAGACTTAAAATCTTACATTCCCTTGTCCAGGGATGTCTCCTCTCAAGACTGTTAAAGTTAATGGTGAAATTGAGTTACTACTTTGTTGGATGGTTGATGTGCCTGTAAGAAAACACAGAGGGGCGATCTGCTAATTGGTTTTTTTTTTTTTTTGGAGTTGAGTAATCTTAAATGTCTCCATAAACTTTAGTTTAGCTTCATCTAAAGTTTAGCTTAGAAACTGAAGGCAAAATTGCTTTTTGATTGCAGTTATATGCCAGGAAAATTCTTGGATTTCATCTTTTATATCTGTCAAACTTTCTCATCCAAAACACCACCCATTCAAAAGGGTGAAAGCTAGTTTTGCTGTCCTACATACTAGTTTTGCTGTCACCCATTTTATGTTTCTGTATTTCAGTGTTGCAATGAATTTGTATAGGGTGTTTACTCCATTCTCATTTAGAAAGTCTTTTGTGTCTTTTGGTATGAAATTGCCATTCTAATAGTCCCTGTTACAAGGCACTCTGTGATTTATGCCATTCTTTTGGGGTTTGGTTCACAAGTGCTGCACATGGTATTCTGACAGAGACAATGTTAATAATAAAGCTATAATTTTCTTGTTTGCTCCCATCCTAATACCTTTGGTTTTGGTTATAACTGCACATATATTTGAAGTATATTCTGAGGTGATTTTAGGTCCATTTCTTTTGTTCATGTGATTAATTTATATTGCAATATATCTTAGCGGGGGGAAGGGGGGAGGCAGAATCACTGCTTTAGTCTAATGAAAGTTGAACATCATTTGCCATCTTGACAGGTCATTGTGGGTGGACCCTTCCAAAGACTTTCAGCACCTTTAGAGAAAGGCCCTTCTTTTACTTTCCTCTTTACTGAAATTTATATAGTGATAACTAGTAAGATTATTGTTCCTGCAAAGGTACGTGTTATGCTACATCTGCCTTATTTCAGTTCTCTTTGTTGTTTATGGCTTCAGCCAGTTAACAAATTGAAGAAATGAAGACACAGAACTCTATAGGGTGTGCTTTGCTTGAGGTCTCATTTTTAAAAAAGAAGCAGCCTAATTTTCTGGTCCCTAGCCCGTTGGCATGGGAGTTGGTTTTGGTGAGGGAAGTCTGTCTACCAGCTCAATTGTTTCACGCTAAAACTCTCTCATTCTGTGGGTATCTCTAGGGAACATGTGGTGACTGTTACTGCTTTCTGCTGTCAGCTGTGTTTCAGAGTGTTTCATTTCTGATAGCACTTTAAGTGAAGAGAACGTGTCCAGAACAGATGGACCTGAATTTTTATGAACTTATGTTTTGCAGAGTCCTCTGTACAAATCCCTTCTCTCCACACTTCTGCCCTTGCTATTCTTTCCTGTAGTGATCCAGCAAGGCATCAGTTCTTCTGCAACTTTGCTGCTTCTGAAATGTTGAAACTGTGTCTTTTAGTTGCATGTATTTTTGATAGGCATTTTAGTCTTCCTTTCTTCTTGATTTACCTTACAGCTGTTGAAGCACCTTTTGGCTTTCCTAGGAATAAATATCTACGTTTTGAAGGCTCTCTTTCAACTTTTATTGTATTTTGAAGCTGGTCAGAGAGTAGATGTTTTATCATCCTGTTTTCACGGTGCTGAGTAGGTACTACAGGGCTTAGTTTGTGTGACTGTGGTTTCCTTAACCAATAATCCATGCCTTGCTTAGGGATTGTTTACCTTTGTTTCAGCTATGTTTTTGTTTAGCGGCACCTTTATCAAAGCATTGCTTTCTAAAATTATAGCTATTGGGTTTTGGTGTCACACACACCTCCTACTAGAATGTGGAACCTAATTATTTCTAGCATAATCCTTAGTAGTTCAATTCCTATTAATTGCCATTGTGACTTCATAGGATGGGCTGAACTGATGTAACAGCTCATTGTTGCCCGAGAGGGGTGATTCTCTACCCTGCTCCTGGATGTCTTGCTGCTTACCTCGCATTAGCTCGATGCCTAGGCCAGCATGGTTAGCTAATCTGTCAGAAAACTAACCCAAAAAAGGGGAGGCAGGTGGGTTTCTGCTGGCTTGGAGAGTTGAATGGGTTCCTGGGGGAGTCCTGTGGGTTTGAGAGAGGCTGGAGATGGGAAGTCTGGAAGCAAGGGGGTTGGGAAGATGTTTGGGTGTGTGTTCTTGAAGAGTGGAGCTCATCTGGGTCAGGAAGCCTGTCTGTGCCCTGGGGACAGTTATCCCATGAAGTGGCAACTTGTTTAGAGACTTTGCTTTTTTGCCTAGTTTTTGTTGCTGCATTATACACTTATATTACCAGTTTCCATTTCAAGGACAAATAGAAACTTGGCAAGAGGTTTGCCTCCTTGGACCTTGGATTTTATGTCTGTACTGATTCAGCTGCGCAGACTCTCCTCCTTATGAATCTACTGTTGTGGCATTTAGTAGGGGCAGTGCTGAATACTACCCTTCCTCCTCCTTTTCTTCTTTCCCCTCCTTTTCTTTTCACACAAACACCGTGCACATCTGCTTGGCTGGGACGGAGCCCATCTGAGTACTGCCCCACTCTCTTGCTCTTTCCTCCCATAAATAATTGGCAACTTTAGTGTGATTATGCTAAATGAAAGCATAAAGCAGTGTCTTCCGCATACTGAGCTATTGTATGGTACAGAACCAGCTCCAGCCTGTGTTGGGAGACTGAAGTTCTGTATGGTTTTCAGTCTCTTATTCCTGTGAGCATAATTACAGAATCACTTAAACCATGAGTTTCTGAACTCTTTTCTTTCTGCAGTAGTTAAATCTGGCCTGCCTACCTGGCAGACATGAAAACCTCTCTGAAAGTTGGCCAGAAATGGTCTCATAACACCAGAGGTTCTTTTTTCTTGAAGACTTGAGGGCAGCACCCTGAGGCTGGGCTTACCCTGAACTTGAACCCTGTTGCTCTCCTGAGGGATTCCAACATTTTCAGACAGATTTGGAAGAACAAGTGGTTTGAATGTAAGTCCCCAGAGGTGCCTTAACCATTTCATAATAGATTTTCAGAAGAACCCTTCCCAAACTGGAGAGAGTGCTATTTGGAGAAAATACACCAGTGTGGAAGCTGGCAGCTAATATGAAGGAGGTGGTACTGAACTCAGTACGTCATGTTGGAGTGAGCACATAGTGTCAATGCGACTAAGTAATGACAAAGACAAGAAAACTAAGAAATCCGAAGATCTTCATGGCTTCTACTGCAGGGGGGGGTGCAGGGAGCTGTCTGCAAGACACTTTAAGGCAAAGGTGTGATATCTTGAGAGGAGAACAGGAGAAAGCCAGTGTACCAAATACTTTCACATTTCATCTGGGGCAGCAGTTCTCACAGCAGGCACCTGGGACAGAGACCAGCAGGTAACAGCCTCTTCCATCATATCTCCTTAGCATGGTATCACTTTTTATACCATATTTCCAAGGGAAGGGGAATCCTGAAGGAAGGCGGAGTCTGTAGTGACAGTCTGAAAGAGACATAAAGCTGTTAAGTATGAGACTGTGATCTCTAGGAATGCTGGTGTACGTGTATGCGTCGTGCTGACAGTTCACATGCAGAACGTAGAATCATGAAATCGTTTAGGTGGGAAAAGATCTTGAGGATTGTAGAGTCCAACCATTAACCTAGCACTGCCAAGTCCACCACTAAACCATGTCCCTGAGCACCACATCTACATAGCTTTTAAACATGCAACACATTTCACACGGGATTTTGTTTCTCTTGGGTTTCCCCGTGTTTCTCATTGATGAAAGCACTTAACATTTCTTTACTAAAACAAACCAAAGACCTTGTTCAAGAACAGGTTAACATTTTCTCCATTACATCTTCAGGATTGTGGCCTTTAACTTTCTACTGTTAGTAAGCACATTTACAAGCTACAGGTGAGGTTGAGGGCTACAACAGAGCTTTCTTCTTAGCCTTTGTAAATGCCTAATTTGAAGGGTTTTCAGAAGAGGACTTAGTCTCAGGACTGTGAACTACTACAACTCTGTCTCTTCCAGCATACAACTGCACAAGCTTTTGCCAGCCAACTTCTGGGCAGGAATCCTTGTCCTTAGGAATTCAGTCCTGATGGATAGACCATTTTGGCTTTGTCTTGGAGGAAGATGCCGCGCATCCATAAACTCACTCGAGTTCACAGGGAGGCCAGAAGGGGAGAGCAAAGGTTTATATTGATCAGAAGTGGTAAATAAAGAGCTATATTATTTCTGTGCTCACAAAATAGGGCAGTAGCTTCACAGTCCATAGCTGTGAAGAGCAGAGCAAGAGATACAGGTATAGTATCACTTGACTTCTGCTAGAGAGTGAGAGCACACAAGAGAGTGCACAGTTCTTCTAGAAGGGGAAGGTGTGCTATGGTAAGTTGGATGAAACAGCTGGGCAAAGCAGCCTGCCCTTTTTTGGGACTACCAGGAATGAAGTAAAGCCTTCTGCTGGATGGAGGAAAGAGCAAAAAAGCCCTTGGCCAAGGTATGGAAGGTTCTCTGGGAACAGAAATTCAAGGGGTTGACTTTAGTGGGTTCAAGTAGCTCTCTGGGTAAATTAGGAGCAGAGGAAAGAAAAGATTTAAACCAAAATATCAAGATGACTGAACACCTAACCCCAAGGGGTTGACAACACTGGTCATGTGAAAAGTAAAGAAGGAAAAAACAAAAGATGGAGTGTAAGTTCTACAGGCTTTTTCTTATGCTCATAATTTTAAGGTGAAAGTCAGTGTTTGCCAGCCATTCTCATGCTAGCTGTCGTCCACTTCCCATCAGACTCTTTTCAATCATGTACCAGCTACGTGGACTCTTGGCTCATAAATGTCTGTCCTGGTTCGGCCAGAACAGGGTTAATTTGGTGCAGCTGGGCTATTCCGTACCATGCTGACATCATGCCCCCGGGCCAGTTCCGGGTTCCTCTGTAGGACTGGAATGCATGCGACTGGTCCACTCCCCTCCTTCTGTTTGTCCACACAGTATCGTGTATTTTGTACATTGCTTTTCTCACTGTTGTTATTGCTTTTGTTACTGCGATTGTTTCTTATGTGTCACTGTATTCAACTCTCCTTAACTCAAAACGCATTCTTGGGCAATCCTGCTTTCTCCCTTTGTCTGAGTGGGGGGGCAGTGGCTCGGCTGCCGGCAGGGACTGAACCACCACAGCTTTACTAAACCACCACACTGTCATACAGCAATTCAGCAGACGTCCAGAAATCACCGCCTCAGCTGTACCAATGAACTGTTTCTCTACTTGCTTGCACAGATGAAAAGTATTCATAAGAATTGTATAAAGTATGCATTCATTATATGTTTTGCTTGTCAGTTGTCTGCAAATGGTTCAGTTCATTCTATTCACTGTTCAGACAGGATTTATGAAATAAAGTCATTTATTTGCAGCCCGGAGTTAGTTCCCTGGCAATTCATTGTGAAGAGGATGGTCAAATATTCAAGCTGTAGCAGTGTCTTTTCATCAGACAGGTGGAGTATTTGACAGCACAATCATTCTTCAAAAGGTGTAGGCTTTAGCTTTAAGTCACCAGATAAAGCAAACCCAAACTTTTTGTGTGTACTGCTAGAAAGAAGAAAAGGTGTTGCTACAAATGCTTCCCTAAGGATACATTTTAGGTTCCTAAAATCCTCACACTCATCCCCAGAACTAAATCCTTCAAAGTTTCTTAAGCTTAACTTTGTTATATTTCCTTGTTTCCTCAAGCACGTTTCAGGAATAAATACATGAGATTGTAGTCTGCTGGAAATCACGTGTCATGCACTTCACCTACCTCTCCTAAGAGGATGAAGCTAGTTTTCAATTACTTGGGAGAATTAAAATAGACCTTTTCCTGCTTTGACTGTTTTTGTTAAAAGGCTGGTCTAAAAGGCAAAACTGTCACAGACCAAAGAAAACTTCTCTTGTATTGAGAGCAGCCAACAAAACCAGGTCACAAGTTGCAACTCCCAACACTTTTGATTGTTACATTTAGTAACACGCTGCTTCCCAGTCAGCAGAGGAGGACATGAAACAGGTAAGAGAAGCTACACCTTCAAGAAATTACATTCTTGTAACAAGCAGCAAAGGGGTTCTTCAAAGCTTAACTCAGCCCTGCTGAACCAAATTGAGCACCAGTGTCCCTGTCTCTCAGGACACAGTTGCTCGTTCCTCACTGACACCACTGCCAATCCCATGGTCCCATGAATGGAAGGACTATGTACCTTGTGCTCTACCCTTTACAGAGACAGCTAGACCTGCTCTGGAGTTGTCTCTGCAGCTCTGTGCCTACATTGCTGCTGCTTTTGGCTCTACTTGTTTGCTGGCTGATTTGTATGTCTGCCACACAAGGTAAGTTTTTATATCTATGTAATCGTATGGCACATGTAATCTCACTAAAGAAGCAGGAAATTAGGTAGAGGAAAAACACTCTCCCACCATCAAAGAAGAAGTTGAGTCTTACCTGCATGGTACTTGTGGCAGGAGGTGATCAGCATAGACTCTGCATTTAAGTGAGAAAAGGTCTCCAGAAACAAAAACCATACAATTACCACTTGAATTGTCAGAAGAGGGAGCTCAAGATCTCGGTGAGGGATGCCAATCGCACTTTTTCACAGACCCACCAACAGCGGGGCTTTGTGCTTGCTCTGCCACCTAATCTCTCACCCTAATTCCACCAGCTAGGGAGTCTCCTCCACAGAGGCAGCTGGGACTGAAAGCTGTTGGCTGCCTTCACCTTCCCTTGGCCTGACTAACACAGGGTCTGCACTTGCTCTACCACCTAACTGCACGCTTCTTTAAGCACTCCTGGACAGTCTGTTTGGCATGTCCTGCCAAGGCTGTCCAGGGACTTTGCAGGTGCTCATTGTGTTTGCAATGCTTATAGCAAGTCCTAGTGATGATTGTTTTTCAGACGGGTTTGATATCCTAAACCGCATGGACTGAGGCACATGCTAGAGGATACTTCTCTTTCTGGTCACATTCTTCTGCCCATTTTATAAAATAAGGTGAGGAGGTCCCTTTCTGATGTTAACAATATACTTTTGCAATGTCTGGTTCTAGCAGTGATAACGCTTGATGTTTAGAGTTACTACCAAGGATTGGTGTGCAGACCAAGGTCACTGCTAACTCTTAGGTACTACATTGTGGGGTGCAGAAAGTGAAAGGCCACACCTGCATGGAGGAGCAGCCAGGATAGGTGACTCTAAACTGACCAGCAAGGTATTCCATCCCATATATGTCATATTCAGTATAAAGCTGAGGGATCATGAGGGTCTCAACCTTTCCCGTCTGCCTTTGGGACCCTTCCGCTGGGCCTTCTTGCCTTCTTAGACCCTTCCCTTCAGCCTTCTGTCTTCTCAGCCCTGCCTTTAATCCTGATTTGTGTGTTCCTGAACCCAGATCCTGAACCCAGTTCGCATCTGCTGCTGAGCTCAGTCTGGGACTTTGCCAGTGCCTGCACAGTCTCAGCAGTGATGGTGATGTAATTGCCATCAAGGGGAGGTTGGGTTCGATACTGGTTTTGTATATACCCCATTTTATTATTATTATCTTCATTAAAGCTGTTTTAGTTTTCTAATCTGGACACCTCTCTCTCATTCCCTTCCTCTCCCATTTGGGAGGCGAGGGGGGCAACCATAAGTGTCTCTCCCTTGTCCTCTTTCTCTTCTTCTATTTGAGGGGGAAGAGGCGTTAACAGAGAGCGTCTGTTGTAGGTCTGGTGGATTGAACATAAACCTCAACACTGAGTTAGCCTTTTGTTTTGTTTTGTTTTTTCCCCTGGCAAAAGTTCAGCATTCTAAGGTGTTGCTTTTCAAAACTATAGCCTAGGATTAGAAAACAATCCTAGTCAAGCAAATATTACTTCATCGAGAAGGTTACCTAATTCCTTTAGGTACTGAAGGTTTTTTACCAGAAGGGCAGTCATTTTGCAATGGGCAAGTCTAAGCAGACTGGGAGCAGCCAGCCAAAAACTTGGCATGTTTTTATGGCTGTGATGAAACCCCCTGATTAATTTAATATCTTCAGAAGAAGCAGATACCATGGAATATTAATGCTCAGAGCATTTTCACAGTAGAAATGGAGACCAGAGAGTCCCTAATTTAACATTGGACACAAGTTCACACAGTGTGGCAGAAATGCCTTGCAGGCGTAGCAGGTCAGATCCACAGCCAGGAGGTGCTGTCTCTTGGGCGGTGCATGTTACCTTAGGGGCACTCTAAGGTGAACACAGCTTCCAGGATTAGCTTCAGTGGATTGAGTAATGGTAGCAATAGTGAGAGGTCTGTTGGCATGAAAGTCTTCTGGAAAATTTTACCTTAACATTAGCTTTGGTAATATACCACTTACAATCTTGATAATTATGATGAAATTTCCCTCTTAAATGCCTATATACGTTAAATGGGTTGTTTATAATGCAGCTTTTACATGAGAATGTCTTGTCTTTATCACATGCTCTGTAACATATGTTTTTTTTTCTTTTACATCGGTACCAACATCGTTTTTGTAAGCTAATTTTCCTTGCTTGCCTTATTCTTCATCCCTGCTTATCCATAACAGAGCCAATCTGTTTGAAGTCAGCAGAAAGACTACTACACACTTCAAAGGAGACTGAATATGCTGTCAAGAGCATTTCATAATAAGCCTCCTCCTGTACTGAAGGATCATCTAACCAAGGGGATGTGAAGTGCAAGCAGAGACAACCTCAGGCTCTGTCATACCCCATAGACAAGCATAGTTCTTCCAAGAAGAGCAGCTTATTTGTGCAGGTTACCTGTTGTGTTCAAGGAGGTATGTTTAGGATGGTATTGAGCTCTCTAACAAGACAGAAACCATTTTCATTTGTGACTGGTGACAAGGCAAGAACAGTTTATAAAATTAAAATCCGGCTGGTGGAAATGGCTATACATCTTCTTCCTAACACATCTTTGCACTAAAAATGTATCCTGAATTAAATCTGATTTGATCTTGTTTCAGTGAATCTGCTAGCATTAATTTGCCTATTCCAGAGTCCCACACTTCCCCCCATAGAGCCTGATTGATTTTAAAGCAGACATAGTACATTTGTCTTTCCCACTGACCCATTTTGTAAGCCAACTCGACTTAGCTGTGATGCCTTAAACAACGTGAAATTATTACTAAGCAGAGATTCTAACTGCCGTATCTGGAATGTAAGGAATCATTGCCAAACAAGGTTTACGTTTTTTTTTTTTTAATTTACCATACCAAGAATGATGGTGACTTATGCCTATTTGCTTTATGTTTTGCTAGAGTATCCAGATACATCAGCTATTTTTCTCCTGTGCAAGGGAAAATGCTCTATCAGTTTGCTCTGCAAAACACATCAAGATTCATCCTCCCTGCAAGGCTAAAGTTCATTAACTTAGTGATTTTGGTTGGTTGTCAACAAAACCAACTGGATGTACCCACACTTTTCTGTGCTTATTATCCTATCAATTACAACTAAAATAATTAGCTTTGCACTTTTTGCATTGCAACTGCCTTACCACTTGTCATTTATCCTGTCTTATGCAGTAGAATACATTTGCTGCTTAGATTTCCAAATGGTTTATGAAGCAAAATTCCATTCAATCTGTATGCACAGAGATTTTCTCTTTCATTCTTATCATGCCTTCATCTCATGATAAAAGGGCACAGACGCTGCTGAAGGAATGACTCTTGCAGTTAGAGATAGATACCTGAAGATAAACAAAACCTTTTTCTTTATCCACATGGGAGAAACTTCCCTCTTTTAAGCACCCGTAGGAACTTCCTCTGAAAGGATAGCTTAGGCCAAGTTAGTTATTATTTGTGAAGAGAATTAGACATTAAATGATACATACAGAGGCACAAGGACTTGCTTGAGCAATTAGCCTGAGGCTAATGTGCTTCCCTGACTGGTGATGTGACTTCGTGAGCTCTGTGTTTTAAATAATATTATCCATATAATTAATATAGATTGAGGAGATGTTCAGGACTATAATGAATATGGTAACTCTTGAGCTAAACAGATAATTATATCAGGAGGAAAGAATTAGGCAAATTGTGTTGGGTTTTTGGCAGACACTAACACTGGATAACTATATTCAGCTTCATTTGTCCCCAGTTGATACAGGCAATCCAGTCTCCAGAGAGGAACAGATGTACATAGTTCATTCTATCACCTGGTTCACCATCATCTAGTGTGTTGTGCTCTCTTTACGGCAACAAGTTGCTACTGGTACACATTTGGCACAGAGGCTTGGGTGTGAATTATTGTGATATCTTTTAAAATTCCTTTTTTTCCCCCTTACTTTATATGCATTTGAATAAATCAAAGGTCCCTGAAATCAAAGCATTAAGGCTCAGTAGAAGCTCATTATTCTGGATTCAGCTACTACAATTTTAGCCTCTTGTAAACAGTTAAAATTACTGGAACTACTGTTAATTTGGAAACCTTTTAATGCCAATAGTCTGCCTGGTGTCCCACTTTGGCCTGACAGTTTCAAAGGACACACCAGTTTAGTCCTTGCTTGTGTGCCAAGTAATCAAAGATTATCACAGGTGATAATGTTAATTAAAATTATTCTATAAAACTATGCCAAAAAATAAATAGTCCTCATGTGGCAAAGAGAATGTGCATACATATTATTAAAATATAAAGGTCTCTCCCAACAATATAAAATCCCCAGAAACAGGGATTCTATATAGAGGAAAGTCTTTTCTAAAGTAAAATCTGTGATATAAATTTCATAAATGCCTAAGCCAAAATGAAGGCCAAGATGCCAAATGTTACAAATGCAACACATATATGTATGTGTCTTTCTGCCTCCCTCCTCCACATTACATTATAGCATATCATTTTTTTGTGGTTTGCTATATATCATGTAATGTAAGCATATTATATGTATATGTGTGTATAAACAAGTACATGTTTGTGTGTTATGTGTGCACACTTTATGTATAAAATTCGAATATTTATAATATATACCAATATCAATATTCTCATGTATAATATGATGAATAAAGCACTAGGCCTTGAATATTTTTTAGATTTCTGAAGTTTACTGACTGCTTCCTTCTTACTTCTAATGTTTTCTAACTTTATTCAGAATCAGCTACAAAGGTACTTTTTCTACAAAACTTAATGAAAATGTCTATTCTACTCATTACTGCAGTTACAAGACCTCTTCAGGTACTTGTGTGTTTCAAAAAAGATGTTGATTGTAGGGTGTAAATATAGGCTTGGAAAAAATAGTTCACATCTTGTTTGGCAAATTACAGGACAACTTTCATGGTGTTAATTTTCCTGTAAGCACTTTTCTATTTTCCCTTCTAATAAGCCATATCTTTTTTTTGTAGTATGAGATTAATTGTCCTACAACTTCCTCCTCCGAGGGAATTGCTTTTTTTTTGTGAATTCATAGCACTCATTCCAGTACTGTATAAATAAAAAGTATAGAGATACTGTGGCTGAAAATAAAAACAAAATTAAAAGAATTGGTATTTGATGTTTGCAAAGAGCCGTTCATCTTTGGCTGTTGTTAATAGCAATGTATAATACAGACATTAAACATAAGCCCCCCTTGTGGCATCCTCTGTTTTTATCAGTTTTCTATCAGATCTGTAGGAGAAACAATGTGAACTCTACTTTTTCTTGAAGAGTTGTCATCTTATTAAAGCTATGTAAAGAGAAAAAAGGGCAATTTTCAACATTTTTATACTCAAGGAATATTAGGAGTCATCATTCAGAACAATAAACAGTTTTATTAGGTTTTTTTTTCAACGAAAAATGAATTCATCATGTTATCAAACTTTTCTGTATGTAATACTGTCATAATATCTCTCACTTTTATTTTCTGATTGTAGCATTTCAGGTAAGAGAGAGTCATTACTTAAACCACAGTGTAGATCAAAAACTACTCCCCTTCAGGAAAGTATCACAGGGCCCTTATTGAGTATTAATGCTACTGAACAAATTGTGTCCTGGAGACTTAAATTCTGTTCTTTCAGACAATCTATGTGACCCAAGTAACAAGATGCTCAATTTTGCTTTTTAAATGTAAAGCACCTGTGTATAAATTGATGCTCACAAATTATAATTCAGTACTTAAGAATTTTCTGCAAGATGAGTGTGGATAATACTGTGAAGACATAGGCAGGTCATTTAAATTTTATTTTCCATTTTATTACATGGGTAAGGTATTTTACAACATTAACTGCATAAAACAGATTTATAAGAATAATTTTTCAAATCTGTAGAAAAAAGTACCTTTTTCCTTACTGGTCATAAGAATTTTTTTTTTTACAAATTATACTTACCTTTCTCATATGAATAGCTTTCCTACTGGTGAAAAATGGTATCACTTTTCTGTTTACATTAATGATACAGTAAATATGAAGAAGCTGATGTCAAGTCCAAACTGAATATATGTTTATGAAAAATTTTTAAGTGGTTGGATATATCTTCAAATAATTACACCTGCTTACTTAGATGATGTAAGAGGACCAGTTTTCTTTACACAGATGATGTTTAATAAGTAACAATTATAATTTGTTATAAACTGTCATCAGGCATAGCATGTTCAAATGCACATCTGAAGTTTCATGTCTGATATTCAGCTAAAAATTTACAGCACAGAAATGGTTAAAAAGAAATTATTGGACTGACCACAATTCTTTGACAATTCTGGGCATTATGAGCACAGCTTACCTACACAGCTGAAGTGAGTTTGCATCATCAGTAGGTCATAAAGGAGCATGAGTTAATAGAACTTAATCTTCAGTGAGTCTCTGTCTTTTAAAAAATACATGAACCTTAATGAAAATGTACGTGAGTTAACACCCACTCACCAAGGTACTGGTTTTTTCAGTCTTTACAAACATACTTAGCATGAAAAGAGGGAGAAAAGAAAGGTTTCTGCAAAAAATAATTTGGTCAATAAAGATCATGTCTGCACAGGCCTGAAAGCTAGTTTGATTCCAAAACATATTTTTTCAAATATAAGACTGGAAGATCTAAAACTGAAGTCAAAAATGCAGTTGAACATTGTGATTAAAGTTCTCAATTCTAGGAAAACCTTTGATTGGACCCACCAGAGAGATCAGGTTTGGAACACTCGTATTTGTGTGTTTTGTATCCCTAAACCTGAACACATTTGGTTTGAAGGCTTTCTCTAGTCTCTTTCAGTAGCTCATGGCATGGTGGGGTCCATGCCACTAACTTCTCTTTGACTTCCCTCCTGGATGGTACTAACTCTCCCACTGAACAGGGAACCTGAGGTATTAAACAGATTGCATTATTTGGTGGTGTGGTATCCAAATCCATTTAACCTTCATGTTGTCACTTGGTCCTAAACCATGACACCTATGAAAGCTTTCTACTGATTTTAATGACCTTTGAATGAAGCCCCTAGAGCTCTCCTGGCTTTGAGTTTGGTTAACTACCACTGTTTCAGAGCATTTTCAGCAAACAGAACCAAACCCCAAACACACAGGAAAATCCCAGTAAGGTTCTCCATTAGGAGATAAAATTTGTATGTAGTCTAACAGTTTAGCTACTCCATGACTCATGGAATGACATACTTAATGAGTTTATAAAATTAAAGTTGTAGCAAAGAGGTCAAATGGGAGGTTTAATTAGGAAGTCAAATAATTGTTAATCCCTATACATTGTTCTGTTCCTGCATGACGCTTTGTGTCATCTTTCCATTACATAATTATGCTAAATAGAATTGTCAGCTTAATGAAGCACCAAAGTATTTCATTGACTTCCAATGGTTTTCACCACTTATGATCTTAAGTAAGTAATGCAAAAACCTAGAAGCTTTTTGAGGTTGCATCAGTAAAAATCCTTAGTGGCTAAGGTATTATACAGAAAAACGTTAATGACTGAACTCCCTATCTTCTTATCTTTATTAAGTAAACTCAGGCAGCTGCTAGGATGGAATGGTGGTCTGCCTTAAAATCCACAGTATTCTTTGGAACAGACTGGTCCTCTTGTGAACTTACTGTAGTATTACATGCACATTAAGACTGAAGTACCCCAGATGGTGAATCTAGGGCCAACACATCCTTTGAAGATGAGGACTCAGTGTAATTACAGTGTAAATAGTATAAGGGACAGATGATATCCCTTATATCCCAAGCAAACAGAAAATGGTCATCTATATGTTCTTTATTTCTATGTTATTTATTCTTTTGAAACAGAAATTGTTTTCGATTTCTTTCTGAAAAGAAAATCTACAATAGACAAAAATTCAGTATTATGTCAGACTATGGTTTGTAATTAAGTTGAAAAATTTAATCCCCTCCCTTTCTTTTCTTGCATACACATTGCAATCACATCCTTCCCGCATTTTCATTTCAAAATAGTAGGGGAAATGAAGCAGAAGAAACTCATCATGCCTTACTTGTCAGGCATGACTAGTAGGAGGTTCTATAATCTATATGAATTATCTGGCATTTTGCTCTGGCCAGGAAATTAATTTGCAATGGTTTTTAGAATTTTTAGTGTTCATCAAAATAAGTTAACATTCAGAAATACTGAAGTGCAATGAGATAGAAGAAGCAACCCTGCACTTCTTATCTTCTTATGCACTAGTTACACTCTTATCTCTGATACAGTCCTAGCAAGAAGGAGAAATACTGATTTTATCTGAACACTGAGTGCTCAGTTCTTGAATATTAAGCTTGGAGCATCTTTTTCAGTTTTCCAGTGGTGCTAGAGAATCAAAATCTGAAACCTGAGCAAATTGTCTGCCTTGAGTCTCTGTCCCACTGACCTGAGTCTCTGTCCATTACACTGTGCTGGCCATTTACTGTGACAGAAAAACCAAAGCCAAGAACCAAAAGACATATGTTTACTGTAGGTTCTGCAGAGCATGCCTGGAAGTCGTTTTGGACATCAAGGCAGTCACTGCTATCAGACTCATTAGCCTGCGCTTGGCTCAGCTGCTCCCAAAACTAAGAATTTGTACTGCTTGGCAATCTTTAGACACCAAAACCTCATTGCTAGTTGTGTGATTTTGCTCTGGAATGAGAGCTGCTCTGAAGCTGCTCACAAGCTGCAGAAGATTAAAGTTCCAAAGATCAGCGGTCTTGCACCATATCGTTCAGTTGCCCAATAACATATCTACATCTGCTTTGCCTGGTGACTGTTAATGGGAAAAAGCGAGTGTCAGATTCCAAACCCTCACTTGATGTAAATCAGTGTCACTGTTGTGATTAGAGCTGTAGCAGTGTATGGTAGCCCATGCTGTGTTCTGCTCCTCAGAGTGCGTTTTTGTCTAAACCAAATTTTAGGGACTCTCGCCCCCCCCCGCCACCCCCCCACCCCCCCCCCAAGTTGTTGTTATACTTTACATTAACAAAAGCATGTTTTATTCATGTGTTAATAATATCCTTGATAATTTAATATAATGTATCCTTAACTTACTATTTAATGCAAATAACAAAACTACCATAAAGAAGCACACATAATTTTATGCAAAAAGCATGCTAGCTGCCTGTTCTTAGTAGCCACACAAAAAGCTGTTGCTATGATGTATCTTCTGGGCTAAATGTTACACATTTCAGAGCCACTTAATTGTATAAAAAAAGAATAGGAAAATATATTTGCTAAATTTAGCCCCAACACAAAGCTTTCTCTTGAAATAGTTTCTTTCAGAACATACAGAGAATTTGTGCTTTTTGGTATTTCAAGAAGAAAGAATAGTCTCCAGAAACTTTTTCTCCCTTTATTGTTTTCCTTTTTAAACCTATTGTATATCTTGAAAACATTGTTCTGGTTGTACAGGAAATTATTAATTTCCTCTGTCTGTTTCCATTTTTTGTATGCTTGGTCTGTGATTTTCAGGGTCTGTTACTTCCTTTTAGTTGTTTTACCATTTGCAGGGAAGAGGGGAAAAAAGCTGCTTTTATTTATTGTATACTTCTCTTCCATTATCTCTGCCCTGTTACATTTGTGGAACTCCTGCCTCATCTGTTTCATGCTATTTTCTCACAGGATTTAATTGATACAAATTTTATGAGGGTCTTCTCAATGTTTCTTTTCTTAAAAGAGATTTATTGTGTTGTGATAATTTTACTAGTGAAGTAACAGATTTAACAAAGAGGATCTAATCTTCAAATATATTTTCTATTGAAAGGATTAAGCTGAGGGCAACATCCTCTAGGGAAAGATGTGATTTTGTCCCGCACTTGTATCTCACTACCAATAGTATTGCAAAAGATTTGGAAGGGGAGGGATAGTTTAATGTATTTCCACTTACCCATTCTCAGTTTCTGCTACAAAGGTGTCCTGGAGCTGATCTTCAGAAAAGTGTTGGGAATGGGGGATAAATTGAGTGAGGAATCCTGACTGAATGTACCGACGTGCAGATCTCTGAGTGAAACCAAACAGACACGTAAAGGTCTTTTACCAGGCCTCCAGTTGCATTTTAAAAGCCTACACATGGGAAAATGGGTCAGGCCCTCAAGGATGAGGTCAGAGTATCTGGTTTCAGTTCAGCCATATCAACAGAGTTTGACAATTCTGTGTAACTGAGTAGTCTGTGTATTGTTCTATATTGCGGTTATATGAACTACAACCCTTTATTTGTCAAGAAACCTTTTCAAGAAGCATAAATAAATTAACTTTACTGAATTTACCTGATAAGGCAAATGTTTCACTTTGTATCTCTTAGCAGAGAAAAAATTCTGAGTACATATGGGAAGTTTTGATTTGCTGGGTATTGCAAGGGAAGGGGCATGTTAGGGATACTGACCCAAAGGAGCCATCTCTGAAAGATCCACATCCCAAGGAAAACTGAGAATCAGCTGTAGTTTCAGAGAAATTCAAAAGGACATTAAATATAGATAATTAGAGAAAGTGCATTAACAGTGACCTCATAGAGAGGAGTAAATAAGGAATAAATAAGCAACATTTGCAGCTGTGTCTCTTTACCTTAAAACAATCTCTTGGGAAAAAAAGGGAGCTTGAGCAGAAGTTACATAGCAAAGTGGAAAAAAAAAGTCAGGAAGTTTCAGTTTACAAGTAATTAGAAGAACTTTAATGCTCAATCTTAAGAAAGACGGAGCTATTTCTGAATGTGCTGGCTAGTGTATTTGCTAGAGCCTGTAACAAGTAGTGGTACTCTACATCAATGTCACACTCTTACCAGAGCACTTTGCCATGACAGCAGTCAGTACTCCAAGTGCAAATATTGAGTCATCTTGATATTTCTTGACACAGTTCCAGAACTGTCATTACACTGGTCAAACCTATGCATATGATTGCTTTCTTTCAGTCCCCTGTCAGCTCTTGTCGTGTGCTTGTGTGGCACCAGAGAACTATATCAGGAGTGAGATACTTCCATCTTTTTGATGATAATTTCTTACTCTGTATATGTGGAACTGGAAGATGCAGTAACATTACAGATTTGTCTTCTTGTACAACTTATACTAAGATCAATAAGTGTTGGACTACTAGGAACAGTGAAGATTTGTAGTAAGTATAAGCAGTCAAAAAACACACTCTGCTTTCTAAATCCATTTGTAACTCACACATTTATCTTAGCTTCCTTGTAATTGCTATGAAATAGAGTTCCAGATTTAGCTGCTGTGTTACAATTAGCATGTCCCTAATAACTTCAAATGGAAAGCTAAAGCTAAACATCTGAGTCTATTTAACAGTTCATGTCGCACATTACAGGAACTGATACTTGTTGATTTTGGCAGAGTTAAGAGCCAATAGAATAGCATGCATAATGCTCAAATTAGGGTGCCAAGCTTAAAAATGTAATTAGTAAAAACTGAATGTAATTTGATTTCTGGGAAGACTGCTATCTGAGGAAGAGGACAATGTTACCTTATGTTTGGGAGGCTGATGCAAAGGAGACAAAATGAGTTTGCATTCTTCACAGTACAAATACAAAACCAGTTAGAACCTGATACATTTTCATCTGCATTATTAAGCAGAAAGATCACACAGACTTGTATCAAGGGAGTATGAAAAATCTATCATTTAGATTTCCACAGCTATAATGTCTCATAGTCTCTCATCATTCACATAGGGAATGATGGTATAGATGTTCCCTGCATAAAGTACTTTGGCAACGGCAAGTGGCTCCCAGAGTTAGTGTTGTCAGTCAGGCATGAAAACACTGATTCTTACTTCTCTTAGGACTTCCTTGAAGGGTAATTAAACAATGTCACTGGAGATCATCTGAATCTCTGTCTGAGAAATGTCAGCTTTATTCTTATTAAATAGGAGCCTTGGGAGAGCATTTGTCTTGCAATTTATTACAAAGTGAGTTCTTCATTTCTTTTCAGAAGTAGGTGTTCTTGCCCCTGGCAGAAATACTTCCTTCCCAGACTTCCTCCAGTAAAAGATCTATAGTTCTTCACATAAATCTGCCTTTCATGACATTGGTATTAACCTTCAGTCCTAGTCTTTTAATTCTTCCTTTTGTATGCATTTTTTAAAAATGTTTTCTTTTATTTCATAGAATCACAGAATCATTAAAGTTGGAAAAGACCTCTAAGATCATCAAGTCCAACTGTCAACCCAGCACTATCATGACCACTAAACCATGTTCCAAAGTACCATGTCTACACATTTTTTTAACACCCCCAGGGATGGTGACTCCATCACTTCCCTAGGCAGCCTGTTCCAGTGCTTGACCACTCTTTCAGTAAAGAAATTTTTCATAATATCCAATCTAAACTACCTCTGGCACACTTGAGCCCATTTCCTCTCATCCTATCACTAGTTACTTGGGAGAAAAGACCAACACCCACCTTTCTACAACCTCCTTTCAGGTAGTTGTAGAGATCAATAAGGTCTCCCCTTAACCTCCTCTTCTCCAGACTAAACAACCCCAGTTCCTTCTGCTGCATGTCACAAGACGTGCTCTAGGCCGTTCACCATCTTCATTGCTTTTTGGACATGCTCCACCACCTCAATGTCATTCTTGTAGTGAGGGACCCAAAACTGAACAGACTATTAGAGGTGCAACCTCGCCAGTGGCAAGTACAGGGATATTTCCCTATACTCTTGCTGGACTCACTATTTCTGATACAGGCCAGGATGCTGTTGGCCTTCTTGGCCACCTGGGCACACCACTAGCTCCTGTTCAGCCAGCTGTCCACCAGCACCCCCAGATCTCCTTCTGCCAAGCAACATTCCAGTCAATTTTCCCCAAGCCTGTAACATTGCCTGGGGTTGTTGTGACTGAAGTGCAGGACCTGGACTTGGCCTTGTCAAACCTCACACTACTGAGCTGAGCCCATTAATCCAGCCTATCCAGATTCCCCCGCAGAGCCTTCCTACCCCCATGTTCATACTTTCCATATGATATCCTTGGATTCTGGTCTCTGCCTGCCTCACTGACTTTTTTCAACAGGGGTGGTGGCAGGGGGCTGACTAACATTTTCTTTTTAATCTTACTACCACATTTTTTTGCCATCTTTCTTGGGAAAATGTTGTTTCAAGATTCCTATTTAATGAGATACAGGCTGAATATTCTCAGGTAGACATTCAGATGTACTTCAGTGATATTCTCTTGACAACGAAAGTGCTAAATAATGGTCAGATGGTTAAAGTATCAGGAATATGAAGGAGGTTTTGTTGTTTATAGCTGGAGTAAGTTCACAGAAGGAACTACCTGAGGCAGATGAACACTGTGTGTGTGATGCAATAAAAACCTTTTAGATCTGACATGTTTATAGAGGAGTTCTACTAAAGCTAGATGTTGGGAAGTTACCATAATACCTGAGAAGAGAAAAATCAGGTATATAAGAAATAGTAGTTCTTAAAAGAGTAACAAAGAGCAGGAAAACTGGAAAAAGTGCAAATCCTCAGGACAGCAGTAGAAAATTGGATAATAGCTAGTCACATGACTTTTTCCATAGGGATTAAAAAAGGAATAATGATCAATAAAATACAGCTTCTGAACTTATTTTATAAAACAAGACACTAAATCAGAGTAGCCTGAAATACTGCTGGAAGATATGGTAACTGGTTATTGTTGGACTTGCAAAACTACCAATCTACTGTCACTGAAGACAAACAGATTATTTATATGTATTAAACAAAGAGTTTATGTTGTAAAACAGCAGAAGGTTTCTAATTGCCAAAGAGGTTGACCTTCATTTGGTATAGACGAGTAAAACCTTTAAATGTATGAAGATGGAACTCAGTCCATCCCACAAAGAGGTTATTGCCATAGCTGCTTGCAATAAAGACTGTCTGGGACTTGTTCTATTTTTGTTGTTGTTTCCCACAAATGCACACCAAGTCCACAGTCAGTAACATTAATAATTGGAAACCCATGAGATTTTTCAGTTATGTGCCCAGGAAACTTCAGGTTTATCACTTAGCACATATTTGATCTTGGTCTCAAGTCTAGACTCTCCAGTCATTCACACATTTACATATAAGCAATGGTCTGGGCACAAACTTTAGTACAGATTTTTTCCTGTGGATATAAGTGAGCTTGTCTTGCCACAAACCAACTATCTGGCACTTACCTCTTCATGAGCACAGTGTGAACATTTTAATCCTAACCTACAGCCATGTAACCAGCATGAAAAACAGGACACTTGAGGAAGGAGATCCACTATTGACCTGACAGCTCTAGACTCTCTAAAGCTATTTTGACTTTCAGCTGCTGTTCCAGACTCTCTGTCTCCATTTCATTCACTTGCCCCTCTGTTCACTCTTTCTATCCTTCCACTTTTGCAGTTTGGGAAATCCATAATCTCATATGTTTTATCTCTGACATACCATGCAGATTACTGCATTGACCTGCCCATTAACCATGTTTACTATTTTAAGGAGCCCTAACAGTTCCATCTCCTGAACCAAAAGCACATTTTGATGTATTCCTTGGGTTGAGTCTAAAATCCTCATAGATCCAAGTGATTCTTGGATTGCAGTCCTTAGCGGCTTTCAGTGTATTAGTATTTGTAGAAAACCAAAACCAAAACCAAAACAAAAAACTCTGAAAACAGTTAAAAACACATTTTTACTTAATTTTTAAACCTACTTAGATTGGCAAAACAGATCAAAAGACCATGTTTCAGTTTAAATAGCTCCTAGAGAGAATTGGATCTATTCCAATCTCCTGGCTTTTCTGGCACACATGGCACTTATGTCTGATAGCTTCCACTAACTTGTTTTTAATTCTGCCACAACTGTCATGGCAAACTGTAGAGACTAAGTTGCACTTCTAGGTTACACTTACAAAACTTTTGAGCAGAACTGCTTTATAAAAAAAAAAAAAAATTAATATCTCTGGTAATTTCTCTGTATAATCAAAAGTTTTTATCCTCTACCAAAGCAACCACAGCAACCTTTTGCAAAATAACTGTTAACAATGCCATTTGAGCATGTTAATACAATTCTAAAGGGCCATTTTGTATTATACTAATTTTTTGTCCTTTGAGTATCCAAAAAGCAGTCCATATTTCCCTATTTTCTATTTCACATTCCCCCTTCATCTTGGTTCACAGGATAGGCAAGAAACTTAAACATAAAGATAATCAACAATTAAAAAAAAAAAGTCTGTTTAAATATACATACAGTACAACAACCAGACTTCTCTGCTATAGTTTTACACTATACCCATTTAATGGCAGTTTTGCAGCAAGGTGGTGAGATGAAATATGGTTCACCAAATTCCAGTGGAACATGCAATTAACACATGCAGTTTTGCAAAATGTGCACACAGAAATATTAATAGTGTGTACATATCATGGAGTTGCCAGGATTACTGAAAGCAGTATTACTCTACTGCTCAATACAGGGAGATACCCAGACACCAGTTTCACTATTCCATCAGCCCTAAACTGTAAGTCATTCAGCCATGGCACTCTGCTGAAATGTGTGAGCTTCTCCTCTTCAACACTGCAAGTTTTTAAGGCACAACAAAACTGCAACACAGCTTTATGGTTTTCTAGATTTATGCTTGTGCTGCCATGTCTTCTGTGCTCCTCTTCTAATTGCACTGGGTTGGTTGTGTTATGTCAGCACACTCTCAGCACACACATTTCTGTCATTGTGGGGTGGATGTTTCACAGCTGCTATAACCATGTGGAAATGCTTTGTGGAATAGGGGGCAGTCTGAATCCCCAGACATCTCAACTGGGAACATTTCAAAAGATAAAATAAACACCATATTTTGGGTGCTACCTGAAGAACTTGAAAGGCTATTTGCTCTTTGCAGATCTTTTGATGATTATGAGAAATGATGCACTGCAGCCATGTGCAAGAAGACAAGAAGTCTATTTAAGGCAAAAAAACAACACTGCAGGGTGTTGGTAAAATTTAGTGTGGGAATGGTCTCTAGCACCTCCTTCACCTTTTAGCTTCAGGAGGGAACAGGTCCACATCATGACCTGCTTGCACACTTTCAAAGGAGAAATCTCCTAGACTCCCAAGCAGCATGCAGAATAAACAGTGGCAAGATAACGGTGGTATTAAGACCACAAGAACTGATTAAAATGAGCAACTAGTGCTGGAGCTTATGCCTATGGGTTGCTGGCATAATTGTCAAGCTAAAGAGGACAACTGGTAAGAAAAGCAAAACTGCATTTGTAGGTTGTATCAAGTGCTCACTAGCTTTTAATACACAGTAACAAAACATAATCACATTGTCCTGAGAGGGACAAGTGCTTTGTCGCAGGCATTTTCAAGGACCAATTCTCCTTTCAAACTAAACGGAGCAGTGGTTGGAGGCTTCAGCACCAGACCAGACATTAAAAACGAAACTAAACAGTATTGAAGGGAAGGCTGCACTATATGCCTTGCATACTAGACAGAAGCTAGGATGAGATCTACCACAAAGGAAGAGTAAAATTCCACACTGAAAGGCAAGAAGAAACAATGTTGCACAGAACTGCGTTAATTAAGATCTCAAGATGCTCATGATTTACTGCAGAAGGAGCACATCTGAACTGCTGTTTTTCTGAATGAGGCCACCTTGTTCAAAAAGTTCCCTGTGCTGAGGTGATCCCACTATATTTAGCTAGAAGTTTTCTTCTTAAAGGGCAGGCAGTCTTGTCTAAGGATAACAAGAGACAGAAGCAGCAGTATTACCCTTGGTAATTGATTTTCATGGTTTAATCACTGTCACAGGAAATTATGTTTAATTTTTTAGTTTGAATTTGTTTTTTCAATCAGTGGTTTTATTATGCCTTTCTTCACTAGATTAAAGAGCTGCTTAGTGACTGGTAGTTTCTCCCCGGAAAGAAACATATACCTTGCAAACAAATACCTTCATCATCCCTTTTAATTTTAAAGACATAGATACTTTCACCAATCCTTCATTAATTTTTTCCATGCTGTTCTCAGCATTGTCTCATTTCTGCCACCCTTCTAAAGTAATGGAAACCAGGAGTAGAGGTACTACCCTACTGTCATCTTATTAAACCTCTGATTTTGCAGAAGTAATGCTACATGCTAACAGTATGCTTTCTACACTTAGAATACTGTTCCTATCATAGATGTATTACCTTGCACTTGCTATACTGAAATGTTGTGCTTAGGCAAGTTTCATTTGCCAAGCAATTCAGAGCAGTGTCTCTGATTACTCTCTCCTTGTCAGTGTTTACCACTTTGTCAGCTCTGTCATCTGCAAATATTACTGGATTGCCATTATGTGCTTCTCATTACTGAGTTACTGAGAACTTTCTATCAGGCTCTGTAAATGCTAGAAATACATCTATATTATTATGACTCCCCCTTGAGAATGGCGTTTTGTCATCAGTTAATTGTATACATTTTAATCCATTAAATTTGTGCTTCATGGATGCTGTGTCTACTCCTTATTTTTTAATCAGGCTGTTGCACAGCATTCAGATGAATGTCTTGGTTCATCCTATATTGTGCTTCTATTATGTCTTTATCCACTGTAACCAAAATATTCTCGAAGAATATCACATTTGTTTGACAAGATCTTGTTTCCATAAGACTGGGCTGGCTGATATTCATTATATGCTGTCTTTTTAATTCTTTATGAGATAATTTTAATTCATTATGCTTTTTACAGGCTTAACGGCCAGACCAACAGGCCTACAGACTGACTGCCCGATGTATAAATAGAGCTAACAAATAGTGACTGTTCCAGCTTCAGCTGCTGCAAGAGCTGGATCTGGGTTTTCTCAGTCCCATAGCAGAAATCATCACTCCCCAGAATAAGCACCCTTTGGACTGCAGCAGCACATTGTGTTGCTGCCACAGTTTGACACGTAGTTGTCTGGGGCATTCTGGCTGCTTGGAAATGGGTTTGATGCTTAGGAACCTGATGGGTGCTGGCCCATATGGAAGCAATTCATGGGTTAGCCTGGATGACAACTGCTGAATAAGCTGCTAGTTCTGACCAGGAACTTGTTCAGTATTCCAGACTTTACTAAAAATAAGCATGGGCAAACTAGCTGTCTTCTCAGCCAATGCTTTTGCTACTCTGGGTAAACTATCTGGGCTTCCTCAGTTTATATTATTTCTCCACCAGCCACACAGGTGATTAAAACCTTCCTTAATTATTGATATAATGAAAATTACTTCAACATTCATATATAATATAATATCTCCTTGCCTCTTTCCAAGTACAAACCCAAAATATTTTTTAACTGCTTCACGCCTTTATATTTCATAGAGGTTGCCCCTTTCTTCTTGACACCCAGCCCTCATATATTTATACACATTAATTAGAGCCCCTCTCAATCTTCTCTTCTCCAGACTTAAAAGCCCCAGATCTCTCAATCTTTCCTCATAAGGCAGGTGTTCCACTCCCTTAATCATCCTTGTAGCCCTCCAACATTTAGTAGTAGCCCTCCGATATTTAATGACATTTTGGCTATTCATTCCCTATTCCGGTACTCTGGCTTTTTTTTCTCCTTTCAGGCAGTGTACTGCTTTTACTGCAGTGTACTATAGATGTCTAAAAATTAAGTGCATGCCTATGTATTGGTGGCATTACTCTGAAACTGTCTTCTTTTTTTTCTTGTGCTTTACAAGAAAGGAATCTTCTACTTTGAAAGGTTTGCCTATTGTCTCATATTAATTCTTACTTTACTTTCCAAATCAGTAATACAAATATAACTGATAATATCTATCATTTTAATTCTCACTTGATATGAACACTTTCATCCTGAAACATTAGGAATCTTCATTTTTAGAGAGTTCTTTCCTCAAGGAACAAGCTTGGTGTTCTTTTGGCTCACACTGCAAGAAAAGGAAGACTCAGGTACATTATCTCTGCTCTATATCTTTCCTTCACAGCATGTATCCAGACATGGTAAACTGCATTTCTTGGAAGTTTTACACCTTTCTATTTCAGTCAGGAGGGTAAAAGATGCATTGATTGACACTTTTTGGATCTTATTCATAAGCTGGATCTGAAGACATGTACAGAGATGAGTGTCAGACTGGTGTCTCTTTTGTACAAATCTTATTGTGGCAGGTACTCTGACATGTCAACCTATGTCTGCTGTTAGGTCCAGAACAGACCCAGAGCGCACTGTGCAAGAGCAGTGTTTACTGGTGCAACTTATCACAATAGCTAGAAAGATTCTGTTTCTGCATTATGTTACTCTTGACTCAGAGTTAAGGACATGATTTTATCTCTTTTTTTGCACTCCTTTACATATGAATGTCTGTAACAAATGAGGAAAGTGCCTGTGGCAGGGAGGAGAGCATGGAGCTTAGCACATCTCAGGCTGGATCAATTGAGTCAGAGTTTGACCATAAAGACCAGGTCACTGGTACTGCAGATGGATGACCAAAAGCTTTAGAAGTAATGAACCCATGAGATTTTTCCATAGAAAGCAGGATTTTGCAGCACATCCTTCCACGTTCTAGTCTCTACAGGAAACTTGTTCCACAGCTGTAGCTGCTTTATGTTCAGCACTTTCCATTTCCTGGACTTTGTAAACTGCATTGCCAAAAACATTACCATCTAATCTTAAATAAAATACGAGTGAGTGTAAAGAGCAAATAATGAGAAAAGGAACTTAACACAAATGGCTTTCTCGAGCTTCAATTAAACTGAGGTATTTCAGTCTCCTTGAAAGTCTGTTCTTCATCATATTTAGAACTATGCAGAGAAGAACAGTCATAATTTAAAAGAACTTAATGTTTTATGCAGAATTTTTTGTGTCTGGGAAGGAAAGGCAAAACATATTATCTAAAAATAGCTTAAATTGATGTTTATATTACATTGCTTATATTACACTGGTAATAAACTTCTGTTACTCTGTACCTGGAGCATTTCTATATCATTTCAAAATGAACAGAGATGCTGAGATGAGATAGCTGGAGATAAAAATCTTCAAAATTTCTAATGTTAATGAACATACCAAACCAGGAATTCTGAAGAAGTTCAGAGTAAAGAAAAAAATCTTTTTTTTTCTTATTTGTAAGAGCCTGAGTACCTGAAAGTGATCCAAGGTATTCCCAATGTTTATTTTGAGGAAGTTTGCGAGCGGACATTGTGTATTGTATTTTACTTTTCAAGCATGAGGGGACTGTAGATTTTGATAAGAATATCAATAAAAATACTTTAGTCTCTCCCTTGGCTGACTTTTATGGGGAGAGTTTAATGTATTTCTCAGAACATAATAAATGGACATTGGATTATTGGTGCTCCAGGATGCAGGAAAATTGCTATATTATTTCAAGTATGTTGAAATGTATGTACTTTGGCTTACCTGAGACTCATGGTAATTTGTTTCTCCTGAAGTAAATCTCATGGCACTACGCAACCAGCGATAATATCCATCTGGTGTTTTACCTTGTGTGAAGATAACAACTGACCCAAGTTACCCCCAGCTAATGTTAATCCATTAGTAAGGATATTTTTCACCTGTGAATTGCTAGTGTTCAAATTTTAACACTGTAAGTCTTACAACCCAAAATAAAGATCTGCCTTGTTTCTGTGTTGCATGTGGTAGTAGAATACTGATTATTAACTGAAGCTTGGCAAATCTCACAAGGACTTACCTACATTTATGAGTACCTATAATCATTCAAACCATTTATTAATACCAGACCAGAAAAATATGAAAGGAGAGTGCAGATACTAAAAATTATCATATCTTTAAAGCTGTGGAAACAAGGAAAAGAAGGTAAAGAATTTGGCACCCAGATCCTATTGAAATTCAATGGGAGTTGAACACAGGCTCAACTAGAAATCTTATTATATTATTATTCTTATTGTTACTTAGGAGTTAAAATACCTGACAGTATTGTGGTCCTGAGACTACTATAGTAATCATGAACAATCTTACTTATTCCAATTCTTCTGAAGCATATTTCATAGGAAATAAAGTAAAAATCTGCCTTCACAACAGTTGCAGACGTTTAATTAAATCTTTCTTTATCAATGGTAATGATAAAAATGTATTTCCAATCCTTTACTGATTAAGTAAAAGACTGCCTTTTAAAGCTTTTAAGATGCTTATTTTTTAAATCTTCACACAGGTAATTTCAGAGAACATTGATAACAGAGAAGTTTTTCAATTGAAACAGTTCCCATAGAGGCCAAAATAAAAGACTCTGATTTTTATAATCTAGTAATGTTAGCTACTTTTGAAAGTAATCTTTTTCTAAGTCGGGCTTGAAATATAACAGTAGGCACAGTTTTAGGTTGTGTGTATACAAGCAGCATACAACAGTATAAGCTTGTAGTGTGTCTGGCTGAGCTGGTTTTCCACATAGCAGCAGTGTTTTTGTGCTGGGAGCTAGAAGGGTGTTGATAACACACCCGT